>CM067519.1:16305390-16577890 GCA_034509495.1 Acestrorhynchus altus
GCCTCACAAAGATACGGAGAATTTTCCCCCTCAGATTTAAATCATTTACTTTTCTGGGACAAATTGAGCATGATGTTTGAGAAGAGAAGTGAGACTGCAAATATACTAACTACTCCTGTTAGCTGTAGCAATAAAGCCATATTTTTTCTGTCGTCTTTGCTACCCACTCAGCATCAAGAGGAGCAGTGAAGAGGAACAATTTTGAGCCATTGATTTATGATTTATCAGGTGTTTGGTAAATCAGAACTTCACAGCTGGTACTGATTAGGTTCTCACTAGGATGCATTATGATGTCTGAGTTGTTTTGGCAGATTAAAACAATGTTTTTGGAAAGATCAGCAAAGCTGAGTGAAAATTGTGATTGACAAACCATGTCCACTGTGGATGTCATGCTGCCGTTGTGGTGATTGTGGCAGCTTTGCCATTGTTTAAAGAATTCCTTGCGATATAGGTTTGCTGTTTATTAATATTCATCTGATAAATATGGTATTTATAAGATATTTATATTGCTGTGTTTCTAGCACTGAATTGGGTATTTTGAGTCAAACTTAATTTAGTTCAACTGTCATAGCATTTGTATTTAGTTGACATTAAGTTTTTTAGTGTTGATTGTGTTTTTACTGTGTTCAAATTCAACATTTTGAGATTATAGATTCTGATTTTCATATGACATACTGATCAAAGGTCTTCAGATGTCATTTAATGTAATGAATGTCAGTTTAACTTTTTTGAATGTAATTATGAACCCAAATGAGCACAGTGTTCTAATTTGAGGTGCACTACATTTTGAAGTCTGTTTTTCAATTATTGACCTACATTTGCTCACTGGGAAATCAAAACACTTGAATGAATATATATATATATATATGTTGAAAATACAGACAAATTAATTGCTGAAGCACAGAAGGCTTTATGAAGGTATTTAATGTGAAGGTTATCAGAATGAAGGCATTGTCTGATTTTCAGGCTTATTCTTCTCTTATGTGTAGCTTTAGAGAGAGGTAGCTTTTACATCTTATCCAATCATTTCTTACTGAAAGCAGTGTTTGGTAATTTGAGAAATTATATGCTACTAATAATTTTTGTTTCTGACATAAATATACTCTTTTTCCCACTTCAGCCTCAATTGGAATTGGTGTCAGTATCTCTTTAGTAAATCAGCTTTAAAGGGCAGTTTGGTATTTTCTTCAGTATATTTGCACTTACTGAATATTGTGGCTTCTAAAGGCCTTTGTCTTACTGTTTTTGATTATGGTGGGGTGCATTTTTGAGGTTGTGTAACCCATAACATGTAGATTTACTTTGAACAGTTTTTCACCTTTTTATTTAAATCAATTGCTGTGTAAGAATGGAGACAATAGGCTTTGAATTCCAAAGTTACACAATTCTGTTTTAAAGTCATATTTGTGTGTGTAAGAATGAGGGCAGTGCAGTTTAATGGTAAAAGCAGATTTTCACACATTGCATGAATGATTGAGAGATTTATGACTTTAGCAGTGTCTGCAATTTGGCTTCAGTCTTTGAAAAGCTAAAATAATTAATTGGACTTGTACATCTACAGTGAAGTGGTATTTAATGAACATTTTATGTTGGAATAGGGTGAATGAGGTGTGTGTGTGTGATGTGTTTGCTTCTCTTTCTGAAGCAGCCCCCTGTGGTATTCTGCAGACTGTGTGCACATACGTGTACGTGTGTGTGTGTGTGTGTGAGGTTTTTATTTATTTATTTTGTGTGTGTATTTGGTATTGGAGTTGATGGATCCTGCAGGGAATGGTGGAGTGCAGGGACATGTTTGAAAGGAGCTTAAGCTCTGGCAGGTCTAAGCACCGACTCCTAATGAGATTACTGAAGCATGGAGGCCACAGTCGAACATGAGCCAGAACCACACCAATAGCTGTTATTAGTACAGTCTGCAAGAAGTCTGCAATGGACACCACCAGCGGATGTTTTTGGTTGCATTTGCTTTCTTGCTGTGCGTGTGTACTCGGGCAGTTAATGATCACCTTAAACATTTGAGTGCAATGTGTTTGATGTAGAGATAAAGGCATTATTGTAATCCTGGGTCATTTGACTTTTGGTTATGCTGCTGTGGAAGCATCCAAGATGTCGAGCCCTCACCTTTATAGATCCAATCATCCAGCAGCTCCGTCCTGTTTCACTCACAGCACAAGCTTCTGTGCTGAGATGTTGTTGGGTTTTATGAATCATCTGCTTTAGACTTGGCTTGGAATAAATGTCATAATACCATGATTATGGCAGATTTTACCATCAGTTTACCTGGCCAACAAGTTTCATCCTCTGAAGTGGTGGTCTGATTGTGTGAGGGGAGAAACTTCATTCCTCTGATGGAACTACAGAGTGATCAGAGTGTGATTGTACTAGACGACTAGTGTTTCTAGTAGTAAGGTCTGGGTGATATGACCAAATCAATATCGCAGTAGGACTGAGCAGCTGACCGAATTTTACTGAAACCGAATTTCAGAACCTCTTACTCAGGGTAATCCTGCCCATGTCAGTAATTACATTTTATTATGTAAACTAGTGTGCACTGTGTAAAATCATGTAATACTCAGAGGTGCCAAAAACAGCACAACGCTTAGCACTGTGTTGTTATTGACGGCACATAGATGCCCCCACGGATCCAATGCTGTTTTTGTGTCTGTCTGATTAAAAATAAATGTGCTCACTACTCGCAATTACAGGAGAGATTAAATCACAGCTACTATGAGGTAAGCTGTAACCCAGTGTCTCTGTTAGAGACTTGGCCTTTGCACCAACAACTCACTATATACAGTGATATACCGTGATGCTGCCAGAGTCTAAAAAAAATACAAGAGAAGACATATAAAAGAGTTATATCTTGATGATAAATGCACAGTAAATTTAATGATTGATGGATGCTGCATTTGTCTTTGGTACAAGCTGCTCAGGTTGATCATTTGGCTCAATATTTGAATTATGTATTTGAATTAGTCCATTTTTCCCCATGATGCAGCCTGGATCAGGTGGAGTTATGTGACTACACACACGTTTGTATGTTTTTAAGGGGACAGTACATGAACACACTTACTGAGAAAGGTGGGCTGAGGAGAAAAATTAAGTTATTTTCATGGTATTTTATCCTTCTGGCAATTTCACACTATTGAAGTATTTTTGTTCATGTGCTTATTGTTGCATAATTGGGACATGATGTTTTTGAATAAAAAGTGTATATTCACTGTGCATGAAATGGCTGCATAATATATACCATGTGTATTTTCATATTCACATGTTAAATGGCTATTGATCAGTCACAATTCTCTTGGTTCTCCAAGTAGTGCATAGCGGGTGAAAAAGTCAAATTACACAATATTTAAAACTGAGTTAGAAAACTAACTGACTTTTTGCTTTGAATAGAAAGTCTGTCTTTTGGAGGTTATCAGTGTCTATGAATAATACACACATTCAACAAAAACGGGTTTATTCACCCAGCTGTAGTAGTAGTAGTGGTGGTGGTGGTGGTAGTAGTAGTGGTAGTATTTAGTAGTATTTAGTAGTAGTGGTGGTAGTGGTAGTAATAGTAGTGTTTGTGAATAAACACCAAAGTGAGATGCAACATTTTCAGGTACATCTTTGTTTTTGTTATGATTCTCTCAATGTTATGAAGGATATTTAAAGCTTTTGTGAAGGAACTCTCCTTGTATTTGATGCCTCCTGTTTGTATATTTTGTGCTTTTGCAATGAAAAGACACAAATGTGTTATTCTGAACTGAGGTCCAGTGTGTGCTGCACATTCTGCATATTTCCAACTGGTTTGTAACTGTTTTTGCTTTTCTGTGTTTATCAGGTGAGGATGATGGTGTGTGGGAAAACGGCCTCTCCTACGAGTGTCGTACGCTACTCTTCAAAGCCATCCACAACCTGCTGGAGCGCTGCCTGATGAATCGCAGCTTTGTGCGCCTGGGCAAATGGTTTGTCAAGCCCTATGAGAAGGATGAGAAGCCTATTAACAAAAGGTAAGATGCTTCATTCCTAAATTCTCAGACATTGGCTGCGGAGTCAGTGTTCCGCTTCATTTACATTACAGTAAAGCAAAATCCTTGTCTTGCTGACTGGTAGCTGATATACGGGTATGTCACTGAAATGTGGACAGGATTATCTGGCCTGGCTAGTTTGGCGCTAGAATGAAACACAGATCAGAATTTAATATCTTTTTAAAAAATGTGATCTTTAGTAAGTACCTAAGTCTTCTTGGGGGTCAAATTAGCAGAGGGGGTTGAATGAGGCTGTGTTGAATGACATGATTAGCTGTGGCAGTGTTAAGAATTCTCATTGGCTGCTGCTTTACAAAATGTACGTCTTTCAGTTGAGAAAAGCTCAATAAAAAAAATTGCTTTTTTTGTGCCAACTCCAGTCTCAGAACCATCCACACTGCTGTTTCTCACCACAAAAATGAAATAAAACTTGTTCATCTGTTATGTAAATGCAGCCCTAATAATGCCCCTATATACCCTGGGTTCTGTCTGACGGTTGAAGGTGTATATAGAGCTTTTGTCATTTGGAAGTTATGGGAGGTGAGGCCGTACCCATAATAGTGTACTTATCTCGAATCAAGTATAGTGATCTTGCGTTCCAGGTATTGAATTATTTCGTTCTCTGTGATGGTCAACTATATTAGAGTAGAGGCATTTGAATAATACAGTGTCTCTTAAGTAACTAGCCTCATGCTGATGTCAGTGCAAGTGCTGTAATATGCTCACCAGAAACCAGCTTTAGTGTTTCGGTTAGGAGTATGACACCTCGTCCATTCTGTGTTATAATTGCTGAATGGTTTATATTTCAAAACTAAATTTTGGTAGTTTTGAACACAGTAGGTCTAGGTGGTATAGCCAAAAATGTGTTCATGGTATTTGGGATTCTGGCTGTTTCGCATTTATTTACAATATTGCCCGACTGCAGTGGTGCTGTGCTGGACTGTCACAGAGTCACTTCATGGCAGTGGGTCAAGTGCAGTGGCGAGTTCCCTTTTTGTCTTTGTAGAGACGACAAATGAATCAATATGTGGAGGCACAATGGTCAGTGCCAAGATCAACTGTTTGGACACCACACCGCGACACCAGGCCTTCTGGGTGTGACAACAATTTCATACGATGCCAGATGACCTTTGGTCCTCTCTACAGGCATTTTAACAACCCAACGTTATGTTGATGAGCTCCCGCAGCCAGGGGCTCTACTTTTTCTGAACACACATTCCGGTGTGCTGTTCCAACAGGACAATGCATGTCCAGATACTGTTGCTGTCACAAGAGCTTGCCTTGAAGACATAGTTAATATGCCAGATCTATCCCCCATTGAAAAATCTGCAAGAACGTGGTGAGAACATTCAGGCTGTGTGGGATGGATTCTTGCAGGACACCATTAGGAACCACTACAGCTCTGTGCCAAGATGTCTGGCATGTTTTTATACCCAGTGACCTACTGAGAGACACTACTTCTGTATGTGTAGCTCAATTAATATTGACCATATCAATTGCATGAAACACCTGCAGAATATCAGCCATTTTTATTGTGCAAACTGAATCATAGTTAAAGTATATATGGATCTGCTACATAGTCTTAATCCTTTTAACAACCCTTTTTCTCTTTTGCTTGGATTGTGTATGCTACGAAAGGAGTTTCTGATGTTAATTACAGCAGAGTGATGCAATGTTTGTGGGGGGAAAAAACGTGCTGTGGTGGTGAGACGACAACAGTTCAAAGGCTTCTTAACCCATCAGCTGTGTGACCAGAACTAACTAACAAAAAAATGCAGATATATGTATAATAGAGAGCAAGAGAGATGCTCTGGCCATGCATTTCACTGTATTAGTGCATCTCAAAAAATTATATTATTGTCAAAATGCTCACATGTGAACATAATTCCATTCAAAAAGATAAACTGTCATATTTTCTATTCATTACACATAAAAAACCTTTTTTTGTATGTTTTACTGTTGATCAGTTTGGCTTATAGCTCATGACAACCAGAAATATCAAAATATTAGAAAAATATATTTCAATTCAATTCACGAATCACATCTTAACTTTAAAACAGATAAATTGAAATAGGTCATTTTGAATGTAATGTATATAAAATGTGACCTTTTGATTTTTGAATTAAAATATCAAAAGTATTGATAATCACAGTATTCAAAGTTTGAGATCCACTAGTCTATGGAGACAGATTTCTGCTTACCTAGACATCAGTAATGATATGAAAGTAAATTTTAGATATGAATCTGTGAGCTGAGGTGTGTCTGCTATTTTGATGGTTGTGCTGCAAACCACATAGTCACACTTGCCTGACACTTGCATGTAAATGTTTGTAGAGGGTGTTTCAGAGCAAATCTGAAAAAAGGAACACTAGAATTCCTTTCATACCTGTTTGCCCCACGTGCTCATCGCCTGTGATGAATACAAAATGAAATAAAGCTGCACTCTTAAAGTGAAACATCTCCTCATTTGTTTCCAGATGTTTTGAGTCTTGCACCCCTGTGCTCACCTTTTATATGGCGCCTGACAAAACATTTTTAAAAACATTTTTAAAATGTAACAGGACACAATTATATACTGTTGATCTGATTCTGGTCAGTTGCGAATCAGAAGCCTGCATTGTACGTCTAGTGAGTATGAAGCCTACATTAAACCAGCTCTTAGACAGCCACATTTAGACTTGTTCTTTTGGCCACTCTTGATTTTGGAACCCTAAAGTCACAGACTAGGTTATAAAGGAGCTTGTGTACATTTTTCACTGTGGACATGTTCATTTTTGTCCCTGGAGTGCTGCAGTGGCACAAGGATCCCTTGTGTACAGATTCATGGTTGCAAGCAGTATTAAGCAGCATTATTTAGTTCAAATACCACAAAGCTTCTTCTCAAGCATTTAAAATCCAATTAGATATAGAGAGGAAATGGACTTGACAAACCATGAACCTTAAACCATTGACACCAACTTCACAAGACAATCCATCATAACCAAGACAGAACTAGAAAACGGATCAGTTCCAAAACCTCATGTGTTTAATAACAATATTCACTCACAGTATTTGCACCCAGTCCAATATTCTGAAATCCCAGACCATAAGTGGCAAAATGGTATAACGTCTTAGTATTGAGTAAGTACACTTTTTTAGTGTGTTAACTATGGAATAATATGCAACTTATGCACTCTGTGTTTATTCTGCATTGAAGTGGAAAATCAAGAACTGGTCAGATGGTGTGTATATAAAGAAGTATTCATGAATTTCCCATGATATCAGTCATTGTTTTATTCTGAGATCTGGTCATTTGGAATGGACCAAAAAAGAACAAGAACATGAACATTAAGTACTAATGTTTTTAATCTGTTTATCATGCTCTGTGTTTATGTACATACTGAGCAGGACTAATTATGCTCTCTTTATCTGTAATTTATATCAGATGATTATATATTACAGGAGTCTCAAGTTGTTTTGCCCAAATCCAATCTCTTAATGCTGTGCATCAGCCAATTCTGATCTGATCTTTGTGTTTGTATTAATAATACAGCCCCATACTTTAGGTAGGAAATGCTGCTAATTCATACTGAAGTAAACACTTTAGTAATGGTGTGACATGTTCTGGACTAATTTATTTTGACTAAAACAACTTTTCTTGTGTGTTTTATCTTCTGATCCAATCTGATCGACTCCCTGACAATTCAGCTCCCAGTGCCTTTAAAACACTGCAGTCTAATCTGTGTCTGTCTGTAGTAGCAGCAGTAGCAGCAGACACTCTAGAATATTTCCTGTTGATGTGAAATATTGAAATATTTTATTGTGGGGTTAAGTGCCCTGTGATTTTAATTATTTACATTTTTTGTAGATTTCACTTCAGCCTCTCTTCAGCTTTGAATATGCAGTTCAGAGCTGGTTTAAAAACAAAGAATGACAGAATTTTAAAACTTTAATTCAGTTTGTGAAGAGAACTCCTGGGAATGAAACACTGCCATTGGATGAAACACTGTGGTTCAAATATAGGATTGAAACTGGATCGGCGATAAAATAGCCAATGCACATTTCATTAAAATATGCCTGGGTTGACCCTGATCTTGATCCATTCGACCTGGTCAGCACATCCCATTTAAATATCATCATATTGCCCAGCTCTATGATGCAATCTGTTGTTGTAAACTGTTACTGGTTCTAGTACCTTTCTTTCCTCTTTCTAAACTCCCTACAGCTGTGGTTAGGTAAAGTGTTTTCTGGTTTGGTCTATAGTTCGAACACTCACTATCTCATACATCTGCAATTACTTTGGAGGGATTAGTATATGGTGCTGTGCATGCCGTCACCACAACTGCTTAATGTGACACTGCCCACTGCTGCCAAACCACGTTTACCATTAACCAAACACCAACTGTAGTGGAGAACACAAACTACAGACACCTCATTGCTCATTTCTGAGAAGGTGGAATATGTGGAAGAAGAATGTGTAATTTAAACTCTCCTCCTTTTGTGTTTGGTGTGCATGGTTTGTACGTGCATGTGTATGTATGTCTTGTCAGTTTTCTGTCCTGGGATGACCAGGTTGCTCCACTTTGTTCAGTCAGTAACCTTAATTCTGTGCTCCTGCAAGTGTTAGAAATGCTTACATCACTCATACATTCGCACAGTTCTCACCTTCTCGCTCACTCACATGCTCCTCTGCTCTCTCTCCCTTTCTTGTACATGTCATGTGAGATGATCAATCTGTGTAGAGAGGCAGCAGTTTGATGAGGAACATCCTGGGATCTTGTTACTAAAGCTAATGTGACCTGTGTGTATTCCCTGAGAGAGGGAGAGCCAGACATGTTCATTTGTGGCCAAGAGAGGGAGAGGCCTGGCTGAAGGACATATGCATGTGTTAAAGAAAATATAGTATTGCTCTATTCTCTACGTTTACCACCACGCTGTCTTACGGAAATCCTCTCATTTACAACTAATGTCTTATATTTTTAGAATCGTCATAATGCAGCAGAAATGTGTGTAAGATGTTATTAAGCCATTTTTACTTTTCAACACCAGTATTTATTTTAATCATTTAAGAAGGAAATTATATGTTTGCCCACGGCGGGTGCTGAAAATAGTCTGTGGATGTGGTCATTTTGAGGTGAATGGGCCCCCTCCTTCACTGGGTGGCAGCAGAAAGCAGAGGTGTGAGTGTGTGAGAGAGAGAGAGAGAGATGCTGTTAAGTAGGACAGTACAGGATCAGGCCAGACAGCCGGCAGACTGCAGCTACAGCGCTAAATTTATCCAACCTTAAACCTTACCTGTGTGCAAACAAATGCTTCCATGGGGTCTGTGTACACACGCGCACACACGCGCACACACGCGCACACACGCGCACACACGCGCACACACACACACACACACACACACACACACACACACACACACACACACAGAGAGAGGTGGTGGTTCAATACCAAAATCTGGGCTTACTATAATGTCAATATCTTAAGCAGTAAATTAATAGTTTCGAGTGACAATTCAATGAAGATTCAGAGATCTCTCTATTTTGGCACAGAAGACATGTTTTAGCTTACAGGCAATGAAATATTGTTAGCTTCAGAAATGGTAAAACAATAATTAAAACATGAGTTAGTTTTTTTTCTCTGCTGTCATCCAGGTATGTTGTATGAGGTTATGTTGGATCTCTTAACCAACTTAAAGGGTTCCTAGAATACCAACTAATCATTTTCATGGCATTGTTAAACAGCGAGAGATTAGGACATGGAAATGACAGGCCATGAACCTCAAACAAGGTTTCAAATTAAAATCCAGCTTAACCAAAACAGAGAGGGAAACCCCCCAAAACTGATACATAGCCCACTACTGAATTTCTTACAGTTTCTCAAACTGGGGTGTGCCAGAAAACCTGATGCATGCACTAAATATTAAGGATTGAAATTTATACAGTTTTTACTTGTAATTTTCACATTACATTTACAGTACACTTATTAGATCCTGAATGTAACTCCACACATCAGATTTTTATTCTCACCACTACACTACTATTAATTATTAACATCAGTTTCAAAGGCTCTACAATAGAGCCCTGTGGAACTCCCAACATATACTAATCCAGCCAGTTACCAAGTAATTCACAGTTGTTTCTGCATTAGGATTAATAGCTGAAGAATTAACCTATGATTTAAATCTTGCTGTTTTCCTCTGTCACAGTAGGCCTACAGACCAGAAACAATAATCAAACATCCTACCATCCTAGCTTGCAGATTGCAAAATTATATCTCTTTGACATCTAGCCTACTCTTTATAAGTGTGTGTGGCACATGTGGTCCTGTGAAATGTAAGTGGTATTTAGAAGTTTTAGTATTATTATAGGTGGCATGTGGTCAAAAAGGTTTGAGAACCACTGTCCCTCAAGCTACAGTAATTCTTTAGAGACATAGGCTAGTGAGTGTGTGAACGAGAGTGTCTGTGTGTGAGCAAGAGCACCTGTGTGAGCGTGTGTCTGTGTGAGCGATGCTGAAGAGAACTGGAGCGCAATGTTAGTTTGACTGTAACATTGCCCGTTTGGTCGTCACCTCATTGTTACTCATTGCCCCTTTTGTGTGTGTGAATGTGTGCAGTAGTACTTGTACTATCCTCCATGTTCCCAGCAGCACATCTGCTAGACATCAGTGTAAGCCAAGCCCACACATTCCAAGTCAGAGAAAGCAGATAGGCTCTACACCTCCTTTATGACACACACACACACACACACACACACACACACACACACACACACACACACACACACACACACACACACACACACACACACACACAGATGGAGAAACAAGTTCAACCCTGTCTTCCTCCTACATATGTTAAATCCCCATCTTCGTGTTCCCACACTGTAAACTCAATTTTTCTGTTGTTATTATCAAAGCCACTCCAGCTGGGGTGATAGTTATCCCAGTGCCCCCACTATACTCTTCTCTACTCCAATCTGCTCCCCCTTGTCCTTTTTTCCACCCACTGGAAATAGAATTCCTCCCATTCCAAAGCATTTCTCTTGACATTATTGCCTTTCTCACTTGCAAGCATGCATGTGCACACGCATGCGCGCGCACACACACACACATGCACACGCACAGTCGCCAACTGCAGAAACCTATTGTCAATTGTAAGTGCTGATCCTTGTCTGTACCCCTTAAGTCTTTTCCTATTTCTCTGCATTCACTCACTCTTCCCTTTTCCTCCTGACTTCTCTCTGTCCACCGTCCACTACATTATAATCAGAGCACCTTAGACTTTGTTTTTCTCCTGCATTTTTGAGTTCTGGTACTAATGTGTGCATAATAATAATAATAATAATAATAATAATAATAATAATAATGAAGTTAATTTATACTAGTACCAGTAGTTGTTAAAAAGATGTAAGTGAGAATCTCATTCTAGATCAGCACTTGTGCTCCAGAGTCATGTGATCATGCAAGTGTTACAATTTCATTGGAAAGTGGTTCACCAGGAGGTACTATAGGATCCATTTTATGAATGTTTGTATCCAAGATTCTTTGTCTGTGCTGGAGTATCTGTGTGACAGATATACATCTGCAAGAAAGTGGGTGTTACAGAACCAAAAATTACTGACATTCTGCACTGACATCTTGTTGTATAAGATGAACATTGAAATCTTAAAGAAATAATATTCAGTAACTGAAACTAAGGTTCACTCAGTCTAATTTACTGAGTTCTCACTCAGTCGTAGCAGACTGACGGTTTTCCACAAGGGGGTGCTTTGTGCTTGTGACTCCCTGAATGATTATATATTTTCAAGCATCTTGTCACTTCATGAAGTGAAAGATTTAAACACCATCTATGTAGATACATAAGGGTGTCGTATTTAATTTGTATTTAATGCCGTTTAAAGTATTTGTTTAACTGAAAGAGAAATGTCAGCTAAAGCATCAGTGTCTCAGATGTACTGAGGTGTTGTATTCTTGCTTTGGTATTGTTGCCTAGTTGCATCGGTTTGAAATTAGTATTGTGCAGGGGTTGGAAAAATGCAAAGAATAGATGTTGACTATAACAAGAAATGGATGTGTTGTCTGGACAAATTGTGGAAGATTTAGATATATTATCTCATGTAAATCTCAATGACTGTATTTCTGCCTTTCATGTGTTTTTTTTTCGTGTTCTACAGTTCATTTTCTCTATCACGAAAATCATAGTGTCCTAGTGAGTGCTGGTGTCAGGCTTGGTGTCATCATCAGATGAGTGAAACCAGGTGTGAGAGTAGGACTCTGTTTAATGTTTGACACTTTGATGTCCCCGGACTTATGTCTGAAGTAGCACAAGACCTCCTGACAAATTAGCAAAACCTAACTGTTCCATTTTATAAGAAAGTTGAAGGTGTTACCTGATGGTGTTGAGACCTTAAGGCTTCAGCGTACTTCTGCCACTTTGCCTGCCTTTGAACTGTGTGACGTAATTGAAGAGAAAATGATCAACAACAGACATTGTGCAGAGGCTTTAGTTGCTGTGTCAAGCACATGGCAGCCGACCAACTCCACGTATGAAGACAAGCGCTGTGATTGGTTGGTAAAACAAAAATGAACAAGTTTGAGAAGCAGCTGTTGTAGCCGGTTGCAGATGTATGATTGAAACCCTCTGTGTCTCTGTAATCTCTCAGCAACCGAACAGTCTGCGAGCAGAAAAAACTTGGTTAAAAGTGGAAAAACCTCTTATATAAATTTGATAAATTTGTAAAAGCAAAAAAAAAACATCAGTATTTAGTTATGCTGGTGGTAACATATCCCTTCATTGTGCACAGCTTTGTTCTGGTTATCTGGCTTCATAAAGCTCCATAGGTAGAACTGTGACAATCGTTTTAAGTCATGGCCCCCTGCAGTTGTGGGCTGTAGGCAAAACAAAACCAGAGTATGCAAGGTTGTAAGCTTAGGCATTGTGGATTCATGCAACTCTCACAAATGTTGATTTGCAGGCTGTGGATTCCTTTGCTCTTCATCAGCACTCTAAGAAAGCACTACCAGTCCCAGCCTTTTCACTGCAACTTTGTCTTTCTTTTACATGACTTGGTTGAGTGTGAAAATCATATGTTGAACTGCATTTATTGTATGTGCAACACTGAATTAAAAAAAATGAACACAGTAAATTGCTGGTAATATTTTTGCCCAAAGTCTGGAACTGTGTTCCTAAAATATCAACATTAAGTATGTTGAGTATTGTGTTGATTATAATGGCCCTGACCACCTGATCAGACAAAAATTGTGTTCTCTGCAGAAAGGAGTTGGGGTACATGAGGTTTTGTCTAAGTCCCACTTCTGACGTTCACCATACAGATTTGGGCCGCTTTCATATGTGTCTTTGGAATCAGACTCATTGCCGTGCATCTCTGTCTAAACAGCCAGATTGAAAGTCATGCAACTTTTATGTCAGTAGACTCTGCGGTCCTCATGAATGTGTGTGCAGAGTAACTGCAGGGAGGTTTTTAATGGTGGAATAGTGAGGTAACAGACCTCATGAATATTTGGGGAAATGTTTCGGTTCAAGCAAAAACAACCTGTGACTGTGTTACTAATTAAATTGCCGAACATGATCACAGTAGTTTAAAAGTTTTAAAGAAGCTACGAACACAAAGCAATGAAGTGGTCAAATAATTAGTCCTTTTCTGAGCCCCTGCAGCTCTGTGATGCTGCCACAATTTAAAGTAAACCTCAGTTTGGGAGCAAATTGTTCAGATGAATGTTTGATATTGTTCACATTTAAAATGGTAGTGTGATCAGCCTGGAATGATTTGGGACACTTTTCCTGCTGTATGAGGAAACTTTTGTTGATGTTAATGACGTTAATTCATTAGTATATTCTTGTTAGTGGTTTTATAGCCTGTTTATGTGGTGATTATCTTTAGTTTGCCTTATTTAAAAACATTCTGATGAGCAGCTTAGGATCATTAGCATGCATAAAGCATAAATTTCAAAAGATACAGATTGATTTTAATTCACGTTGAGAATCTTTAGTTGGAGTTTTGATAGTATAGTACTAATAAGAAATACTGTGTTTAACAATAATCTCCAAATGAGGACAGTGTTTAAAAATGACACTGTATCACCCCAACACTGTATGTTGTTTCGGTCTAGAATCCAGCTAAATCTCATTTTCCTGTGTGCGTATAAGAGGGTCACAGGGTGGGAATGCTGTAGGAACTTATTGATTAGTGATGTCACATGCTGTGCATATGACTGTTTAACCTGCACGGACTTGCACATGAACACTGAATGTGTGCCCTACGTACTCGCGTTCTCATAACTATGTTTTGATCTCACATTAACCAGATCTTCATCCTCTCAGTATTTCTGTTCCTCTGTTCTTGTTCTTCTGTTATGTGCTGTTCATTGTCAACCAGAGCAGGATTGCTCTCTCACTCTGGGAGTTGCCTGATAGGTTGTAGATATATACACACAGCAGGTGGTTTTAAAACAAAATGTTCATTTCATTTGAAGCTGAGAGTGAGCAAATGATGAACCAGACTGCAGGATTTGTCTGAAAACAGCCAGAGAAGCACACCCAGCAAGTACTTCTGACTAAATATTAAGCTTCCTCTAATCCTTTCATGGATCCTGTGGACACATTGTCCAAGTTAAATAAATGTTATGTGCCACAGATCAGTAATTGACTGCTGACTAAGACCTTTTACTGAACCTTTTGCTCTCAGAAGAGACTTTCCATTAAATGTGTGTAATATGAGCCTCAGTTAAAAAAAAATCCTCAACTTTTTATTGTCAACCTTTGTGACAAAATCACAATTAGTCAGAATTGCAGCTGCTCTGTGGTACTCAGTAGATCTGTAGCTAAGCAAAATTAAGTTAGCTTACTGAGTGAGATACAGATTAGTTCATCTCAGGTTTCCCTCCAACACAAATTGCACATTGTCTTTTGTAGATTTGAGTCGTAATGGTCTAAACTTTAATTGGTTTTGAGCAACGTGTTAGAATGCTAACAAAAAATAGTGCTAACCAACTTCTCTCTTCTGATTATTGTATAATTGGTTAAAATGATGTTCAGTTACTCAGTTACCTTGTAAGCAAATTGCCCTGCTTGGTGAAATTGTTTTTCCAAAAAAAAAAAAAAAAAAAAAAAAATTCTTAAAATAACCATCCTCAAGAACCCCCTACAACATCCATACTGTGATGGGTTGTGATTAATACACATTGCACTTCACTCGTACCACGATAATATTTGGAGATGGTATGACGGTATGAAAAAAGTGAATACGACCTAGCCCTGGTGTAAACTATAGAAGATTCAAACATTCAAGATGTGCAGAGATCAGGCAAAATCATATCTTGCCACCATGATCCAAATTGAATCATGATCAGTCTACCCCAGTTCTACCCCACTATATATAACTACACATACCAGTATTTATTCTGTTATTGCTTTTTGTGTTTATTTTATTGCTACTGAATTAAAAAAATTACTTCTCATATAAAATGCTTTAGAAACCTGAATGCCCTGTATTGCATGTTCAATCAACTCAGTTACAATCTACTGTACAAACGCAATGTTTGATTGGGGGGAATAATTGTTCCCCAAAAAGTCTGTTACAGAAACTGGGTAATTAATAAGAATTTTCATTGCTGCTGCTTATGTCTCACCTAAAGAAAGCTAACTTTTAACAGTCATAAGACCCACACTGTGTTTATTATATTGGATCATGTGATTATAACTGCATTATTATTATCTCCTGTTGGTGATCTAGTATCTGCATTGTTGATGAAGTGTACAGTCAGTCTCTGTGCTGCTAGTTTTCTTTATTTTCTGATGGGTAGGCTAAAAAATGGACTCCTCTAGGGGTTGTTGCAGAGCAAAGTATCTGGATGAAGGGGAGAAAAATTGAGATTGGATGCCTCTTCAAGACTAAGTTAATAATATTAAGTTGAAAATAATAGGCAGACTGTACTGTGAATTCATCATTCCTACATCCATGTTGTGTGGATTAAGTGTATGTGTAAAGTAATGTTTGATGCCTAAAAGCTCTGTTCTCTTTCTTTCTCTAGTGAGCACCTTTCCTGCTCCTTCAGCTTCTTCCTGCATGGAGACAGCAACGTGTGCACCAGTGTGGAGATCAACCAGCATCAGCCTGTATACCACCTGAGTGAGGAGCACCTGACACTAGCCCAGCAGGCGTCCAGCCCCTTTCAAGGTCAGTGTCCAAAGGGCCAACTGTGACCACCTGTGGTTGTTCATTTATGAGCAGTAAAATGAGACCACATTTCAGTTTTCTAAAGATAGACAATTATAATTATTTTTTGCTTCTTTTCCCTTATAGATTTTATTTTCCTATTCCTGCTTCAAATTTCCCCTCGGTATGCTCTTTTTATTGAGGAAATGTGAGCCAATCTCATTTTACCTATCAGCAAACATGTTTTACAACAGTGGACTTTCATCGTTCATACACAACAATAGACTAGGAAAATAGCATCTCTGAATTGCCTCTTGGTCTCTGATGTCCTCTCTCACTCAATCTTCTTGTGTCTTTTGTTATGCAGTTAAATGTCCCTGTAAACTGGCTCCTCTGCTTTCCTCCTGTAAACTTGTACATAATCTGTGACCTTTATTGAAAGATGTTGGCTGGAACTGTTGTTCTCTTGGACAACGAGAGGTTTTATTTGTTTTTATTTTGTTTTGAGAGAAACCTCATGGCAATATTTAATGTAAAAGTTGTCATATAAATAGTCCATATGTTGCTACGCCAGTAACATGGCTTTCTCTAGGCTACACTCTGCACAGTGCTGATCCAGCTTATGAAGACATTAGTTGTGTGTTGTATTAAAGAAACTTCAAACTGCGCAGTGCTGAGATCAGACAAGGTTTTCAGTTACAAATTAAACAAGACATTGTAAGCTAGTATATACTGTGCATTTTGTATACAGCCTTTGAAAGGATGTACACTACAATGCAGTTGAGTTAGGGTCAACTGACTGCTCTGAATCTGATCACCTTTGTCAGCATTTGTTTTGCTGTTTTTTTTTTAACAGGGAAATAACCAGTTACTTTAGACAGCAGTGTTTATTTCTGACATGATTCTAGTAACAGGCAAAGTGCAGCATTTGTCAGTGCTCTACCTCAAACACTGTTTGCATGTTGG
Organism: Acestrorhynchus altus; assembly: GCA_034509495.1. Lineage (NCBI taxonomy): Eukaryota > Metazoa > Chordata > Actinopteri > Characiformes > Acestrorhynchidae > Acestrorhynchus > Acestrorhynchus altus. Next base: position 16,322,528 of record CM067519.1, read on the forward strand.
CTTTGCACTGTCAATAATTTGACCCTGGTCATCAGACTTAAACTCAATATATTTCCAGAAGTCAATCAATCAATCAATCAAAATTTATTTTTATAGCGCTCTTCACAACTGAAGTTGTCACAGAGCAGCTTCACAGAAATAAAACTAATTAATAAATAAATAAATAAGAAAGGTTAAAACAGAAACAAAGTATAAATGACAGATCCCCTAGTGAGCAAGCCACATGGCGAGAGTGGCAAGGAAAAACTCCCTCAGCTGGAGGAAGAAACCTTGGGAGGAACCAGGATCACAAGGGGAGGACCCATCCTCCTCTGGTCAAACTACTTATACATGGTTAGGGGACACTGGACCCCTACATCTCTGTTCTATTACTCGGGTACTGAAGTAATGTTAATTCTCTGGTGGACAGAAGTGACACTTAGAATTTTTTGTCTTTCTTTCAAGAAGCTGCAGCCAACCTGTTGATTCTCCAACTTTTGCTAATGCCGTTCATCATGCTGTTGCTGCGTCTGTTGTAGTAGTAGCTAGGCTGTGTAGGCTAGGCTTATTATGCTGCCCTCATGTGGTGATCTCTGAAACTCTGGATACAGCAGGAAACAAGAACCGTAGTGGTTTCAAAATGTTGGTATTGACTTGGAATCAAAGTTTCTCTATTTGAGACAGTTTCTCTCTACCAAGACTCATAATTTCCAGCAAAGGATACAGAGTTTGACTTGCTGAACTCCCATAAAAACATACCAGCATTGATGAAAGGAGTATATAATGTTCTGATTCTTATTCATTCCCCTGTTCTGTCACTCTGCTTCATTGGGCTTACCAGCTACTTCTGTTCAGGGAGTAGGGTGGTGTAATTTAACACCGGCATCAGCACAGCAGGCTTCATCTTGAACAGTTCTTCTTTAACAACATGAAAACGATAGGGAGGGACAGAAGAGGGACCCTCTATTCTGTCCAGAGAGGAGAAGGAGGCACAGGAGAACGAGTTCATTACCACAAATATCAGCTCTTCCTGCCTTATGGTTGTCAGATGAATTCTCTCATTGCCCCCACCCCCTACAGTTCCTCTCCAGACGCTGACATTATAATTTTACTCCTTTTACTTGTTTGATCTGACTGCTGTCTGGGAGTGTATTAGAGCTCCTGCTTCAGCATTAAAGCCACATCAAAGCTAACCCTGGGTGCCATCACAAGATAGAGCTGTATTTCAGAGGAAGAATGTCTTATTGACGTATAGTAAGATCTTATCTAGAGTGGCTGAGATCATGTAACATCTACTACTTCAGTCTGTTACAAAATTTACTCCTATACATCATTCAGCTGTGCTATGTGTGCCACACTGCAGTTTCTGACTTCACAGAAGACTGTGAGGGTGTAAATTCAGTACAGACTAAGGCTAAGTGCTTGTTTATTTGAGGAAGAAGTTTCGAAGGTTCAAGGAGATTTTATTGTCATTTGCATCACATAGGGTGGAAAAAGAGGATGCACTTAAGGTCCCAGTTACACCTAACAAAGCAATAATTGCACCCAGAAAGTATTCAGTGCTTCACATTTTGCATATTTTATGTTATAGCCTTTTTTCAAAATGTATTCAGTTAATCACCCACAATAACAAACTGAGATGTTTGTTTGAAATTATTGCAATTTTTTTTAAATATAAACTAAAATATAACCTGCACATAAGCACTCACAGTCTTCAACTTGGCACTCAAAAATTTGAACTTTTTGGACTGAATAACAAGCATAATATTTGGAGGAAACCAGGCACTGCTCATCACCTATCCAAAACCATTCCTACACTGAAAAATGCTGTTGGCAGTATCATTCTGTGTTGATGGTTTACTGCAGCAGGGACTGGGAGACTAGTCTGGGTTGAGGGAAAGATGACTGAAGCAATGTACAGAGACACCGTTGATGATAACCTGCTCAGGGCACTTTGGACCTCAAACCTGGAACGAAGGTTTATATTCCAACAGGATAACGACCCTAAGCACACAGCCAAGATTACAAAGGAGTGGTTTTTGGTACAACTCTGTGAGTGTTCTTGATTGGCCCAGCCAGAGCCCAGACTTAATCCTGGTTGAACATCTCTGGAGATATCTAAATGTGGCTGTGCACCTACGCTCCCCATCCAATTAATAAAGCTTGAGATTTTTGCAATGAAGAGTGAGAGAAACTTCCCAAGCTTGAATCATCATACTCAAAAAGACCCAAAGCTGCAATAGCTGCCAAAGGTGCTTCAAGTTTTTGAGTAAAGGCTGTGAATACTAACATACATATTTATCCATATAATTTGCAAAGGTTTCAAACAAATTTCTCATGTCATCATGGGGTAATGTGTGTAGAAATTTGAGGGGGGGTGGGGTGGTTAATCTATTTTGAAAGGCTGTGACAATAGAATGTGCAAAAACGTGAAGTCTTTCTGGATGCACTGTATATAGATAGAAATAGAAATAAACAGTATTTAAAGATATAAGAAGGAGACGCAGTAACAATAAATAATATAAATAAGGTCCAATTAAAGTGCCATTGCCGTGGTTTGTCTAGTTAGAGTTTGAGTTTTACAGCTTCAGGGAAGAAGCTGTTCTTCAGTCTGGTGTTTCTACACTTCTTGTCTGAGGGCTGCAGGGTAAAAGTGTGTGCTGGGTGATGCAGGTCACCCGCTTCCTGCTTCTGGAGGTGCAAATGTCGGCCTTCACCACACTATGTAGAACTTTCCTCTCTTTTGGCAGAGCAGTAGCCACTCATTTATGTTGATCATAGAACGCTCTCCACTGCACCTCTGTAAAAGGAGGTGAGGACTGCTTTCCCAACTCTTGTACACCTCAGCCACCTGAGGAAGTAGAGCTGCTGATGTGCTTTCCTGATCAGGCTGGAGGTTTTGTTGCCACAGGTGAGGTTGTTATTCAGGTGCACACCCAAGTGTTCGTAACTGGAGACCAAGCAAGCATGGAACCTGTTGAGGGCATCAGGCAGCGTGGGGTCTCCTAAGCTAATATGCATCTCTGGTGTTCTAGTCTGTGATGTACTTAATTCCTGTCCACATGCTCTGTAGATCCTGGGAGGAGAGATGTACCTGGATCTTCTGTGCATATGTGGCTATGGCCCGCTTAATGCCTGCAGTCAGCTTTCTTCTAGCCTTCCTGTTTTCCTGTGAAATTCAAGACCTGAAGGCAGGGTTCAGCCAGGGTTTCTGGTTTGGGAAGCTCATCACAGTTCTGGTGGTGACATCTTCAGCACACTTGCTGATGCATTCAAGGACAGCAAATGTGCAATTCTCCAGATTCAGCTCCCCCTCATTCACAGCAGCATCCCTGAAGACCTGGCAGCCTGTGCAGTTCAGTCTTCTGTGTAGGTATGGAGCGTCACTGCAGGGGGTGGTAGGCAGGGCATAATGTGATCAGAGAGGCCTGGGTGGGCGTGTATGCGTCTTGTATGTTGGTATAAACAAAGTACAGTGTTTTTTCTTTTTTTCTTTTTTTTCTCCCCAGTGTTGGTATGGTGACATGCCATGATAAAACCTTGGCAACGTGTCGGTCAGGTTTACGTGGTTAAAATCCCCAGCCACTTATTTGAAAGCACCCTTTGGGTGCTTGTTCTGAAGTGAGCTGAAGTTCTGTATCTCCTTCAGCATCTGGCGCTATGTAAATAGCAATGATGAATACCTCATAAGTAAATAAAGTGGCCGACACTTCAGTTAGCTCTTCTTCCATCTCTGAGCAGTAGCTGTTTATCAAATCGGTTAATGCACCAACTTTAATCCACCTCCCCAGGCTTTCCCCAGTACCTGGTTGCATTCCACATGGAATAGCAGACGGACATCAATCTGGAAGGTTGAGTCCTTTAATCATGTTGTTCAACCATGTTTCTTAAAAGCAGAGTACAGCTCCTTAAAAAGCAGCTCCTCTGCAAAGAGCGGACGTTGGCCAGGAACCGGGACGGAATCGGTGGTCTGTTAGCATAAGCCTTTAGCCTCGCTAACACTCTGCCTCGCTTCCCCCGCTTCTGTGTCTGTGCACACCGCTTCCTCTTGCCCTTTGTCCGCTGCACTCTGCTCCGCCCAGCCAATGTCTGTAGTGGCTGCAGTCTTCTTAGTGTAGCTCTGAGATTCAATGATCCTTTGTTAATAAGTTCAGTCTGAATATGTTCTCACAAGCTTGAAGCAAGTAAAAGACAGTTAAAAACTGTGTTTTCACCAGAAGAATGAGAAGACTCTTTACTACTGCAAACTGCCATCTTGGATGGCATGAGATGGAAAGTAAAGTAACACTGATTGGATTCATGTATTACCTTTTGAGCTGAATTGTTTTACATATGAGATTGTCATTTTTTTTCCTGACCCTCTTTGCCTCAGTGATTTGCCTGAAGTTCGCCCCCCTCATCACTGCCAGACCCAGTTTAGCAGTGACCATCTCTGGGATATGACCTCGTAAAACAGCCTGGAGTGAATGCAGTGAACACAGAGCTCACTTAACTGATCTGAGCATAAATGACACACAAGGAGGGGGGAGGGAGTGAGTGAGCCAGCGAGAGAGGGGGAGAAAGGGAAGAAGCAGTAGAGAGAGCAGCACAGCAGACGTTGTGGTCTTTTTTTTTTTTCTCATTTTAAACCCTCATTTAATTTAATCTTTAGGTCACCACTGACGTGCTTCTGCCAGTGCAATCAAATTTGAACCACAAAAATGTATGGGCATCATGTAAGGACTGTAAATGATATGTGGTCTGTGGGCATCTGTCTGCTTTAGAAGTGCAAGTTTGGTGCAAACACTAACCACCTGTCTGCCCTACTAGCCAACCTTTGTGCATTGTTTTAGGTCTGCATGTCTTACTTCTGTCATGATGGGGGGGGGCTGTAAATCAGCAGCTGTGCAGATTCAGGGCACTTTGTCTTGTGTAATTATAAAGGCGTCAGATATTAAAAATGAGCTCTTCTGCCTTGGAGCACTGTTCCCTGCATGAACTGTTTGTTTTGGTGTGTCTGGTCTGGGTTGCCACACCTCTGGTGTCGAGCTTGCCTCGTTCGACATTTCTGTAAGCAGGTCCATTTATTAGAAATGCCACAAGTCAGGAACAATAGTCTTCATACCCATAGCAAGAGGGAAGGCTGCCTGGGGTTTGGGAACTGGATTAAAAGATGAATTCCCATAATGTGTAGTAATGAGTGAAAGCTTGTATTACTGTGTGTAAAATGTAGCATTTACTTTCCATTTATTCAGTTTTCCAGCTGTTCAGTTATTCTCATCCTCTCCTTCTCCTTGCTGAAGGAAGGTGTCCAGCTTCAGCTTTGTCACTCCTGGGTTATGGATTAGTGTCTGGAAGGCCACAGAATGAGTGCGCTAATGGAAGGGTTTCAGGATGATTCGTCTTTCTTTTTCTCCTCTCTCCTTTCAGAAAGCTCAATTTTGTCCTGCTGAACAAGGATCAATACCAATGACAGGGGGGAAGGGGGTGGTCTTTTCACAAAATGGTTTAAGAACCATAGGCACCAGGCAAACCAGTCAACTGAAGCACTGTTTACTGTAACATCTGAATGAAAATGCATTTCTTGGTTTATGTATCTTTTTTATCTGTGAAAATATTGTTTTGATAGCTTTGCACATAAAACTACTGTCTTGTTTGCACACTTCTTTCCCTCTGTGTCCCTGTTGCTCTTTGTTAGGCTCTTTTTATGGGCCGTAAATGAGCCCACATTGGCATTTTACGTTATGTGTACAGCAATGTATGTCTGTGAAAGAGGACCCAGTTTTAGAGAAGTAAAAAATGAACTTTAGGTCTTATCGGGAGGTCCTCCCAAATCACCCAGAGGACTGCTATGAGGAGTCAGTTTGAGGAGTCTGAAATTAAACCCTGTTTTCTTTTCTGTACAGTGATTCTGAGTCCGTTTGGCTTGAATGGGACGCTGACGGGACAGTCTTTCAAGCTGTCAGACCCTCCTACGCAGAAGCTCATTGAGGAATGGAAGCAGTTCTACCCCATCAGCCCAAGCTCCAAGGAGAGTGCTGAGGACAAAATGGAGGACATTGACTGGGAGGATGATTCTCTGGCTGCTGTGGAGGTGCTTGTTGGTAAGCACACTCTGGTTGTTTGTACTGGTGCAGGGGTACTCCACCTTTTGTACCACACGGCCCGTTTATAACTAGAAGTACTGCTGCGTTCAAATTTTAATTAAAATTTGTTTTTGCCTTTTATTGCTCAAGTGTTGACATTGAAAACATGAATCACTGTCTGAGAAATAGCTTCAAAATAGCAAGTCGTCTTAAATATCTGTACAAAGCTATCTCACAAAAATGCGCAGTAGATGTGTTACCAACATCAGACGATACATTTAGTTACAAAGTGTTGACATCTTCAGTTCTTTCTCAAATCTATTTCCACATGTCAGACTCCATGTTGACAATCTGTCTATTAATGCCATCACATCATATTTGGAGTCACCTTTCTTTCTTTGTTTAAGAATGTGTGGTTTGCTAATTGTCTGTGTTGGGTGACTGCAATTGTCTTGCATTACTTTTGCGATATCTGTGCATTTCCATTAATGCTAATAATGTTTATCGTTTAAACACGATTGAGCTTTGATTTTTACTTGCAATATATAAAGTTTTTGCAACTTTTGTGAATTCATGTGGCATTACTGGCCTACTATGGGCTACTGCCTCCCACTCAGAATGGGCCTGTGGACCACATTACATTTACATTACATTTGCAGCATTTAGCAGACGCCCTTATCCAGAGTGACTTACAAAAGTGCTTTGCTGTTTACTTAGAACATCCTTAGCTAATAGACAAGGCTGGAATCTAGAGAGTCCGTACGTTTAGACCATGTTGAAACAAAAGTCTTTATGGAATTAAATACTCCTTAAACAGATGAGTCTTCAGTCTGCCTTTGAAGACAGTGAGGGACTCAGCTGTTCAGACTCCCAGAGGAAGTTCGTTCCACCATTTTGGTGCCAGAACAGAAAAGAGTCTGGATGCATGTTTACCTTGCATTCTGAGGGATGGTGGGTCAAGCCGAGCTGCACTTGAAGCTCAAAGGGCTCTTGGTTCAGTTTGAGTTTTGACCATTGCCATCATGTAAGGAGGGGCTGGTCCGGGCTGGTCCGGCTTTGTAGGTCAGCATCAAGGTTTTGAATCTGATGCAGGCAGCTACAGGGAGCCAATGAAGGGAATGCAGCAGAGGAGTTACGTGACTGAGTTTAGGAACATTGAAGACGAGCCGCGCTGCTGCATTCTGGATAAGTTGCAATGGTCTGATGGTCCACATAGGAAGGCCAGCCAATAGGGAGTTGCAGTAATCTAGTCTTGAGATGACAAGAGACTGAACAAGCACGTGAGTGGCCTCTCTAGACAGAAAAGGTTGAATTCTCCTGATGTTGTAAAGGAGAAATCTGCAGGACCGAGTCAGGTTTGCAACATGACCTGTGAACGATAACTGGTCATCCACTACTACACCAAGACTGCGTGCTTCAGCAGATGGAGTGACCAGTGAGTTCTCAAGGGAAATGGTAAGGTCAGGGTGAGGACCAGTGCTACCAGGAATGAATAGCAGTTCGGTCTTGCTGGGGTTGAGTTTGAAGTGATGGGCTGCCATCCATGATGAGACATCAGAGAGGCAAGCTGAGATCCGGGATGAGACCTGGGTGTCGGAGGGTGGGAAAGAGAGGATGAGTTGAGTGTCGTCAGCATAGCAGTGGTAAGTAAAACCATGAGAAGATATTACTTTACCAAGAGAAGTAGTGTAGAGAGAAAGAGAAGAGGACTAAGGACTGACATGATTAACTAATTGACTTTACATATAGTAAAAGATTTTCATTTTAATGTATTTTTATTCATATGTGTTATCGTTTTCGTTTTTGCCTGCTGGCAATCTGATGTCTGCTTCAGCTTGTTTTAAAAGAGGATCACATGACTTTTGAAGCTCCACAGTTGATACACATGACTCTTTTTGTTGAAGGGTGCGCCTTTTATTTGTAAACAGATGCCATATTGAGGGTTACAAGGACTCCCATTCATTTTACAAATGGTGACTGGTCTTCATTTATAAGGAAGCACTACCATGCTTTTGCCTCACACAACATTGTCACCCTGAAGCCTCCCAAAAGAGATTTTAAATGTTCCTGTGTGCTATTTTTATTGCCCTCAGGACCGTGTTAGTTGGAAGCCCTAATGTAAAGAGCACATCCAAAATTCCAGCCACACTTTGAGCATCTGTGACAAATTAATAGAACAAAGATCACTGTTCCCTCTGAGTTTGACTAAAGGGAATCAAATTGTAAAATAGGAGATTGAGTCACTGAGTGTGAGCCAGATCTTGGTTCAGTAGGCTGATATTCATCAGGAACCATCCTCTCACTAACAGCATTCTTTAAACATTCCAACAATGTTGTACATTTCTATGAGAGTAATTAGTGTGTTTTCAAAGGTGGTGTGCGGATGGTGTATCCTGCTTGTCTGGTGTTGGTCCCCCAGTCAGATATCCCCACAGTAACGCCTGTGGGGTCTTCTCACTGCACTGCTGTCTACTCGGGTGGCCACCAAGTGCCTGCTTCAAACAGAGACCCTGCCATCTCCTCTGTTACACTTACCCCTCCCACGTCACCAGAGGAGGCCCAGACAGGTAAACACATCTTTTTCTGTCTTTAGTCAATGCAATTTTTTTATGTGTACATTAAACAAAGTATATTTTTAATGGGTCAGTGAAAAAATGGCAAGTGCTTTTATTCAGACATTTAGTTTAATGCTTTGTTTCTCTTTATTCTTCATTCTAGTTGACTCTCACTCAGCACAGAAGTGGATGCGGTTGCCATCTGCAGTAGATGGTTTCAGCATGGACAGCACGAGTCACCATGGAGGCAAGATTCCACGCAAGATGGCCAGTCAGGTGGTGGAGAGCGTCTGGCAGGAGTGTAACGTGAATCGAGCGCTGAACAAGTAAATAACATCTTTCTTTGTTTATGAGACAGTCACTCATGTCTCGTTCTCAATTAACATAAATTTTGTTTGTTCCTTTTTTAGACGCAAGTTCTCTGCCACAGCCAATGGAACCAGTGAGGAGGAGGTGCTGGAGAAAATGGGATCGTGGGATTTTGTTGAATCCGCACAGAGAACAACTTGCATCTGTGCAAGGTACTGTCTTTGCCTGCTCTAATACACAGATAAAACTTGGCAGTTATAACTGATGAGTTGAGTCAGGTATGCTTGTACGGGAAAGGCACAAAACTGTGATGGAACTATAAGTCCAGGATTAAAGCCCAAGCAGTTGGAACAAAATCCTGGGGTGGATTTTGACTTGCTGGACCTGAAATGTTCACTCTGTTTAACAATAAGCATCACTCACAGCAGTGGAACAGTACGGCAGAGCAATTTGGTCAGCCCACACTTTGTTATATGAGAAGTGAGGGCCTCCCCCACAAAGAATATTTAGGGATTTGGTGGTATTATTTCTTGGGGATGAACCAGAACAGCATGTGTGTGTTAATAAAGACAATCTCTTTCTCTTTGTAAGACAGAATTACAACTTTTGATTTGCTTCTAAATATTCTTTGTCAGTGTATATGACGTAAACATGTTTTTGACCGTTTGACCGTTGTTTTGTTTTGTTTTTTTTTGTTTTTTTTTCATGGTCTGTTATAAAGTCTATGTTGAGGTGTCTCAGAGAAGATAATGGTTCTGTAGTTTTTAGAAACCGCAGTGTGTTTACATATCTGAATTTTACATAGTGAAAGAAGCAAGTCTCTGGGGGTTAATTCCACACATGACCCACTCCTTTATTTCCTGGGTTCCAGATTATGTAATTGAATATTCTCTCATTGGGAGTAAAGAGTAGTCAGAGTCATCTTGAATGTTTGTGTTATTGATGATTGACTCTTAATTAAGATACCTTCTCCCTGTCCTCTCAGGCACAAAGCTCTGAAGCAGCGAGTGGGCAGTACACAGGGCCAGCCTGTCTCCACAGGGCAGGTTCAGCAGCAGCCCACCAAGCACAAAGCAGGAGAAAAGCCGGAGAAAGGTGAAAAACAGCAGAAACGCCCACAAACACCTTTCCACCACCGGAACTCCATCTGTGATGACATTTCTATGGAAACAGATGCCTCGGCAGGCCAGCGTTTGGCTCTACGTAGTCAGGAAGGTGGGCGATTCTCGGGCCTGCGAGCTTCCGAAGTCTGCGCTGTACCCAAACCACCTCAGCTACACACTGGGAGTGGAGCAACAGGTGGTGTAGGTGGGCCTCCAGAATTGGTGGGCTCCCCTCAGCCACCCCCACTCAGCCCTCACCCCTGTGAACGAGGTGAGGAAACCTCAGACACCCTAAAGAACCCCTCCACACCCCACAGTCAACATTTCTACCCTCCTCCTTCAGAGCCTTGCCTCCTGCCCCAGAAGGGCCCAGATGATCCTCGTGTTGATTCTCTCGCTCCACCTTACCACCCAGCTTACCCTGAGGCCCTGGAGCCCACAGTGTATATTGGGGCAGCAGTATGCCTAGAGGATGATGGAAATCATGCACCCTGGAGATTCTTCAACCTACCCCGCAGGAAAGACTTGGACTTTCCAACGCCATCTTTGCCTGCGGACAAACTAAGAGAGGAAGCCTTGATAGGAGTGGATGGGAATGTGTCGGTTACTGAGTGAGTATTTGCTCACTTTCTTGTTTGAATAGCTTCACAGTTTCCTCAAAGCTGTAGAAAATCTGATACAATACAATGTGTTGTATTTGCTTATCTGAAATGTCAGGGTACAGCTGGTGTTTCTAGTAGCAATGATGATAATGTGTTGGTAATCTTCCTAAAAGCAAGACCCTCAGGTATTCTTTTCCCTTTATTCAGCGTGTTTTAAAAGAGCAGTGATGTACATAATGCCCAACTAGCCCATAATATACACACACAACGTCCTGTAGGCCCCTCCTCCCATGCTGCACAGAATTTTCTCTCTCTGGCAGAAGCAGTGCACACACAGCACGTTAATCTGTCGCTATGTGCCCTTTTGACGTTAAGCATCACTAATATGCATGCACAGCGCTTCTGCAGACCAGGAAGCTTATCGATTCTCTCTGAGCATCCACACATACTGTTAGAAACGTAGGCACACATGCCTAACTGAAGAGCTTTTATGAAGGACGTAGAATAGACCTAATGGAAGGCAGGAGGACTGATGAAGTAAATGTGATGGGAGAGAGTACAGGCAGTGGTGGTAGCAGCTGGAAGTGTATCCATGTTATGTAATTTGAGAAGCCAGTACTGCTGTGGCTGCCTTTCATGCTGTTTGCTCTGCTGTTTGAGTGAGCGTAATCCCTGACCTAACTGATTTGTCTATTTGGAGGCTAATCTCTAGCCAGCTCTGTGTAACTCTATATCAGAGCTGTAGTGAACTGATCTGTTTGAGTGGACACTAGTCTAGTCAAACGCATTGAAGCTTTTACATACAAACCAATAGGGCTGGGCAATATATTGTATTTTATATTGATGTAGTTGAATTTGAAAGTTCTAAAATAACATTCTGTTCAAAATACAAAGGATTTCATTGGATGTCCTTTTTCACATTGTATTTTCGACATTATATCATATTGTATATATTTTATATCATTATTCCACTAAAATATACCTGGATCTGATTTGTTTTGTCCATATTACAAACCAGTACTTTTTTTTTTTGTTTGTTTGTTTTTTTGCTTTGCTGTATCTGCAGGTTAATGGCCACCTCAAAGCAGCCTCTTAAGGTGTCAGATGAGCGCGTTCAGACCTACCTGCAGCGGAGAAACCAACATCTAGCCGCAGCCATTGTTGATGGTGACCATGAGCCGGAGGTGGACCCTTATGCCTTTGTGGATGGGGACGTGAAGTTTACCTTCTCGGATAAGAAAGACAAAGCAGGCATTGAGAAAGAGCAAGGAAGGAAACACAAAGTAAGCTTTTAAAACTGAATTCACAACTTGCTTTGGCAGTGGGGTGGTGGTTTGCAGATTTTTGGATTAGACAGGGGTTAAAGAAAGGATTTGCAGAGTCTAAGTCAGTCTGACTGGGCTATGTGTGGAAAGTCCTCTGTGACTGGACTTTCTAGTGCTCTTTCTTCTCGTTCTCATTCACTTGCAGTACTTCTAACAGGTAAATAAACCTTGTCCATTGAAATGTACCTGTTAAGTATATTCTGTATATTGTGGGAGTTTCCTCTCCTCAAATGCCTGCTGCGGGTTTTTTTTTTTTTTTTTTTAAACTTGGGAGAGTTCTTTTGTGGCTGCTAGCTTTCAGCGCACTACAACATAAGACCTTGGGGAAGACCTTCATTCAGCTAGCTGCATCTGTAGTAGGGAAGAGAGAGACAGATAAGGATAGGTAGAACAAAAAGGCTGCTTATTCACACAGTGTGCCTTTTCAGGAATAAGTGCTGTGCAGTGTAATATTTTATATGCATTGGTAGCCAGTTTATTTGCACACATGCTGGTGCAAACCCAGGACTGAAATATTGATTATGCTATTTCTGACATTAACATGTGTATTTGTCCTCAAGGAGATTTAGATCAGACTCTGGTCACAAATAAAGGGTCCAAATCATGATTAAATGTGCATTGCTCCCATGCATTTAAAGAGTTACATATGTATATTAAATGCATGTACACACTTCAGTCAGCAATTTAAGGTTATAGTAGTTTGTGTTTCTAATCAGAGAGTTGCGTAAGGGTAACAGCTCACCAAGCCACAAGATCTGTATCTGTGGCTTGTATCTTAATTCGTTCTTTCTCTTTTGCCTTCAGGGAGAAGACGGAGGTGCTGGTCCATCAGATGGTAAGACATTAGGCTTCTATTTCCCATACAGGGCTTGCAGTAAAACAAAGTGTATTCATTCTGAATTCCAGTTCAGTCCACTAGCTGCAGTTTGGCTACAAGTTTCAGTTGGCAGTGCTTTTAACTCTGCTGTATTCCCATTATGGGTAAGCAAAGTTATTATTCCAGAGCTAACGGAGTATATCTGTTTAGTATAAAGGTCCTTTCACAACAAGTACAATTTTCTAAAGAAGAAAAACTGATATGATTTTAACGCAGTGAAACCTTCACACCAAGTCTGATATGTTTTTGTCTTCTGTAAATGGAGCTAGAAATGCACTTTCTCTGCTCCCTGTCCACTGTTACTCTCTTTAATTTTCCTCATTTATACGAGTGCTTATTAGCAAGTAAAACTATTAGCTCTTCGGCCACAAACAGACTAGGACGCTCTTAGACCAACTTACAAAAACAGCTTCATAAAGTCTATAATTTCTCACGGTCACTCGCCATCCTTTCAGCTCTGATCCACCATACATTTCATTTAACCTCCGTAATTTTAGTCAGCATGTTTCTGATCATGTAAACCTTTCTGCTATGAACAAGATGCCACCATCTTGATTTGTTTGATCTACAACCAGGATAACAAGCTCTGATTGGTCTGCCTGGTTTGTTGCATCTGAAATTGCAGCAGACACTTATTGAAAAACATTCCACAGCAGTGAAGGTCGCACATCAGTTTCTGACTTGGTGTGAACGGCGACATTTTAAAATGCTTGTGTTCATTTTCAAACATTTACATGCTTTTTAGGTCAGTATGTAGTGTGTATTGCAGTATCTCTTGAAAGGGCCTGGTACAGGCTATTCAAACCAAACATATCTTGTGTGAATGTTCGTAACAGAAACACACTGAAGTTTGTAGAGGGAAGATGGTCACTTGCATACATGAGTTTTGTTCCTGCTGTCTCTGTATAATCTCCCTCGGTTCCCCCAATACAGATGCTCAGCGGGGTGCAGCCCACAAAACTGCTGCCTCAACCAGCCTGATCCATGACTCAGACCTGGCTGTCTCCTTCAAAGATCTGGACAACCTCTTTAACTCTGATGAAGATGAGCAAACGGTTAGCGTGTTGAACACATCTTACAATAATCTACTAATGATAATCTCTGGCAGACTTGCACTTGTTCTGCTCGTCAATGGTGAACATAACAATAAATTATTGGATTATTGAATTTAGCTTTGGAGAGCTCTCTTCTCTCTTGCGCTTTCACTGTTGGGAAAGTGTGTGTGTGTTATGTTTGCAAAATATTTGATAAATCATACTAAATTTTGGCTTTTACCGTTCTAATAACAGGAAGCAAGCGAGCATCTTTAAAAACTTGCTCTTTTTTGATACAAGTTTGATACACTTTCATAGTAAAGTGCATAAGCTTGCAATCTGAGACCTAGATTTTATTACTGCCATTGTTATGATTTAAATAATAATAATAAAACACTGTTGTAGATTTTGTTTTGTCTGTATAACTGTGGGAAACTGTCTTTATTAATGTACTTGTTTTTTTGTGCAATTCCATAGCCTGGTGCAAGGAGAGCAGTGAATGGAACAGAAGACAAATTTGGCAGTAAGGAACCAAAGCCGGCTACCTTGGACCCTGTGTCTTGTATTAGTGAGTATCTCCATGAAACCTAAGCAACAAGTAATTTTTTTAAATGTAATGAACATCTACCTACATTTTATGTATCATTACTTACTGCATGCACCCCACTCTTCAGTCCAGACAAATGTAGTCTTTCACATCCAGTTTTTTTTTTTTTTTTTTTTTTTTTTTTTTTTTTTTTTTGGGGGGGAAAGGCTACACTGCACTACAATGTAGCGATGATTTCAGAGGACTTTTCCAAGGTCCAATCTTAGTGATGACAGATTAACCAGTGAAATATGCCTGTGAAAGGTGAAAAAACCTTTAGTGATTGATCATTTCGCTCACTGGGAGTGACAATGAAATGTTCATGTGCTCTCCTGACTCTGACATTCACATTGTAGAGCAGTGATCCTGAAAAGATGAGACACTCTGGTTTCCCTTTCCTGCCATAATTTTTTCCTCTACCTTCTCTCCTCTTTTTTTTTTATCCTCCCTTTATTTTCCACACATTTCCAGGTTCAGCAGACCTGCATCAGATGTTCCCCACCCCTCCATCTCTGGAGCAGCATATAATGGGATACTCACCTATGAACATGGGCGGTAAGGAATATGGTAACATGGAACCAGGGCCAGGTATCACCTCTTTGGATGGCCCATCAGCTCTAGCAGGCCAGTTCAAGATTGAAGTGGAGGAGAGTTTCTGCAGTCCAAAACCATCTGAGATCAAGGTAGGAATTTTTTCTAAAATAGACTTTCTGAAAATATGTTTTACACTTTTTAAACCGTTATAACACACGTTGTAGCTGTCTTTTGTACATTAAATCAAACTCATTATGGATCATGGCAGTATTGTCCTTTGAATAATTCTTTTGATCTGTTCTTTTTCTGGACCAGACTGAGTGTTCAACACACTGACATGCCAAAGGTCATGGGGTAACAGTATGCATATTGATTAAGTGGTGTTACCTCAAGGGACAGCCTGGGAATGTCTACATATGTACAAGTTGTGAGGTGCTATTTTATGAGTGAGGAAGGGAAATTCAATTCAAGTTGTGCCTTTATTTAACATTCTTTAATCCACAGAATCATGCGTCAATCATACATGATGTCTTTGAAGGGCTGCAAATAAGTAGTGAAATGTTTTGGGGACTAGTCAGTGACTTATTGACAGTGGCCTCAGAATACCCTCTGTTCCAGTATGTAACTCCCACTGGCCTACACAGTGCCGTGTTGACACCTGAGGTCCATGACTTCAAGGGGTCTGTGCCAAACAATTGTTATTTTTGAATTTACAATACTTAAGGCTACTTTAAGTATTTACTTCCCAAAAGTTCTCATTTCAAATTGCTACCAAAAATGTCTTGCTGGGGACATTTAACCAAAACGTGGGTGTGCTGTGTGTATATTTTTGACCCTGTGTTGATTTCAGATCACCACCCCAACCCCAAAAAATAAATTAATAAAATGAAAACTTAAAAAAATAATTTTCTCTTACAGGACTTCTCATTTGTGTATAAGCCTGACTTGTGTCAACCGTTTGTGGGCTGCTCCATGTTCGCCCCACTGAAAACCCTACCCAGCCAGTGTCTGCCTCCCATTAAGCTCCCGGAGGAATGTGTATATCGGCCCAGCTGGTCTGTGGGCAAGCTGGAGCTTCTAAATCCCATACCTGCCATGAACTTCCTCAACAGGGACAGGTGAGTAGCACATGTGTGCCGGGGGGGTCTGTATGATTATTTTCAGGCTGTTGTACAACTGTAGAGGGGAAATTGTTTATGCTGTGGTGAGTATTGGTGACTGACACAATGAATGTGGCCAGTAATGCCATAAGCCATTGCTGAAGTGTAGTGTCATGTCTGGGTGACTGTACAACAAATCATTCAAGCACAAAGTGGCAACATCAGATACAGAGAGCGAGAAAGGGCGAGAAGGAACAACTCAATCAACCAGCTACTTATTTTATTAAAGCTGTATGTTTAGTTTGTCTGCATTTTACCGTAAGTAAGGGACGTTATTACAGTTTTAGCTAGATTGGTCTAAATTAATTATATATATTTAATTTAATTATGACACTCAGGCACAAGTAAAGAGATTTTAGTTTATTTAGGGCAGGGCTGTGGTAAGAATCTAGTGATGAGCTGTAATTCCAGTTGTGTTCCAATAAATTCCTGTCCCAACTCTGATCCAACAGATGTTGGGTGTTTATCTAAGAGCGTAAACATGAAAAAAACAAAAAAAACTTGATTCCTCAATTATCTTGGAAGTGTTGAAATTTTTGCTTCTCGTGTCACATTTTAAAATGCTTTAAATTTTAATTAATGGTTTGTATATACTTTTTAAGCTATAATTAATATTTGAGAGACAATATATGTTTGCATTTAACTTGTTTGCTTGAGTTATTTAGAAGTGCAGGACATTGAGTGAGCAATGGGGTGTTCATTGGTGTAAATAGAATCCAGACTTAGTTGCCTGCTTTGCTGTTTCATATCCAGACATGGATTTTTTTTGTACCTAAAGTAAATGTACTTGGATAAAAAAGTGGGATCCAAAAAGGAACTGGTGTTTCAAAAGAGTGCGAGTAACATAGTGTGAAGCATGGCTTTAACGCTCAGGCTTGTTAAAGTCGGTGTAGAGCTTGTTATAAATGGGTTAGGCTGCCTTTAAAACCTACCACAGCTCAGCTACACAGCCATCGCTTCAACAGCAATCCCTTAGAACTCTGCCAGTTTTAAAGGCCACTAAGAAACACAAGCATCCACGCACACAGTGTGGGACAAGCTGTGCTTTCATTCCTTTCACAGCTGCCTGTTGGCCTGTCTGTCCAAAAATAGGCTGTCTCTCCCTAGTGAAGGCTCCTGGAGAATGGCAGTACAGTACTGCAGCTGATGAGCGAATGCTCTAATTATTGCAGTGGGGATATTTTCAGTAAGCAGCAACCAACCGTATACAAAACAAACAACCAGATTGGTTAGTTCATTCTATGATGTCATATTTCATTTATAGAGTAATATTTCATTATACTGCAAGTGGCATTTTTTGCATCACAATTCAAAAATTATACAAATGTCATTTGTATATTATATATCTTGCTCTTCTTGAAAGGTTATAGGAGTGGGGTGGCAGTCAGTCATTCACTGTCACATCTCCTAATGAATGTTTTTATCTCTTCTGTTCTGCTCTCTTGTCTTTGTTGCAGTAACATCCCTAGTGTGGGCAGTGCTATGGAACAGGACTACAACCAGTCATATACCCCCCAGACTCACACCCCGTTCATATCCAACAGTGCACCACCCAGCAACAGTGGTGCAGGGATCCTCCCCTCTCCTGCCACTCCTCGTTTCTCTGCCCCCACCCCCCGTACGCCTCGTACCCCTCGCACGCCACGTGGCCCCTCCAGTGTCCAGGGCTCCCTAAAGTACGAGAACTCTGACCTATACTCACCTGCCTCCACACCCTCCACCTGCCGCCCACTCAATTCTGTGGAGCCAGCCACTGTTCCCTCCATCCCTGAAGCCCACAGCCTCTTTGTCACCCTCATCCTGTCAGAGTCGGTCATGAACCTCTTCAAAGACTGCAACTTTGACAGTTGCTGCATCTGTGTGTGTAACATGAACATCAAAGGTGCAGATGTGGGCGTGTACATCAACGACCCCAACATGGAGGCACAGTACCCATGCACCTGTGGCTTCAGTGCTGTCGTCAATCGTCGCTACGGCAATGGCTCAGGTCTCTTCTTGGAGGATGAGTTGGACATCATTGGCCGAGGCTCGGACGTGAGCCGAGAGGCAGAGAAACGCTTTGATGCACTGAGGAGTTCCTCTTTGGAAAAGAGCAGTGGAGGTTTGAAGGACAGAATCTCAGATGAGCTCATCTTGCTCATGCAGGATCAGTGCACCAACCCTTTCTCGCCACTTGTGGCTGCAGAACCAGAGGGAACAGTCTCCAGGGCACCAGGGGGCACTGTTGTTCCTCCCTGCGTGCGTGTGGAAGAACGGGACTTCCACAACGATTGTTACTTGGCTCTGGAACATGGGCGACAATTCATGGATAACATGTCAGGTGGCAAAGTGGATGAGATATTGGTCAAAAGCACCTGTCTGCACCACTGGGCCAAACGCAGTGGTGAGTGTTGAGATATATATCAATACACACACAAGTACATATAAACAATTAGCTCTCATTTCAACACTATTATGAAAGTAAATTGTTTAATTAATTTGGGAAAGCATTCAGGTGATTTGCTAACATACTGTCATCTTTATCTTGTCACTGTTTGAATATCAATTTTTGTTTGAATCATTTTTTGTGGCTGTTGTAATATATGCAAAATTTTAATCAGTAGTCAATTGGGAGCTAGGTTTACATAACCTTACAATACTTTCTCTTTCTATAGTGTAGATTAGCATTCGTAACTTTGCAACATGACTAATAAATTACGTATGTTACAGTATGTTTGAATGTACAATAAATGTCATAAATATCACTGAATTTTCTCTCTCTCTCTCTCTCTCTCTCTCTCTCTCTCTCTCTCTCTCTCTCTCTCTCCCATTCTCTCACTCTGTGTTTCTCAGCAGTGGATGTGAGTGCTTTGTGTTCACAAGATGTGTTGAGAGTGCTCCTGTCCCTCCAGCCTGTGCTTCAGGATGCTATCCAGAAGAAAAGAACTGTTCGCTCTTGGGGTGTCCAGGGCCCTCTTACATGGCAGCAGTTCCACAAGATGGCTGGAAGAGGGTCCTATGGTAAATAACCGTAAATTCCTACAGTGAGAGTAAAAAAATTAACTGTTAAGATTAATGTCTATTTCTAGTTGAATTGGCATTTTACTTGCACTTTTTTAGAGCAGGTATTGATACACTGCAGGTGTAATTTTTTTTTTTTTTTTTTTTTTTTTTTTTTTTGAGAACCATTGCTTGTAAAAAAATGATTTCTTGTTTCATCTTTACCTCCTTTCCCCTCTCAAGGCACGGATGAGTCTCCAGAGCCTTTGCCCATTCCTACGTTCCTGGTGGGTTGTGAGTATGACTTTGTGGTGCTGTCTCCCTTTGGCCTGCCCTACTGGGAGAAGCTTCTCTTGGAGCCTTTTGGGTCCCAGAGAGATGTGGGATATTTGGTGCTCTGCCCAGAGAACGAAGCACTACTCAATGGAGCCAAAAGTTTCTTCAGGGATTTAACAGCTGTCTATGAGGTGTGCTTGTGTGACACTTTGCATTATTTTCCTGAAATTAATTTGTTGTTGTGTGTAGTTGACTCTATTGTGAGAATGTTTTTGTGAATGAAACAACTGTCTAAACTTTTTCCAATAGTCCTGCAAACTTGGTCAGCATCGACCAATTTCCAAAGTGCATGCAGATGGAATTGTGAGAGTGGGAGGGGCTGCCGCCAAGAAGCTGTCAGAGCAGCCAATCTCAGATTGGTTTGTGAAAGGAGTCAGCGGCACCACTGAAGCCTTTGCCAAGCTCAAACTGTTTGCCCAAGTCTGCAGGCATGACCTTGGTAAGTTTGCTTGTAAAACTTCTGTTTTGCAGAATAAATTGTACATAAATCAGCTCTTTAATTATTTTGAGATACTTTGCAGAATAATTAAACCAACTTTATTAAGTTTGTGCTTTTTTTCTTTTCAGTTAAATATCAAATGATTAATCAACTAATTGTTGCCCAGTTTCTTGTGTTGACAGATTTCAATTGCTGAACAGTTGCTGTAGACACCTTCTCAATTGAGAACCTCAAAGAATAATACTTTTCTCTTTTTTTGTTGCTCAGCTCCATACCTCGCTGCACAGCCGTTGGACAGTTCCTTACTCACTCAGCCAAGTCCACCCTCTTTCACTACCCAGTCCTTATCTGCACAGTCCTCAGGCTCAAGCTCTTCTAACCCACAATCCTCAGTGGCCTCTGGAGGCTCCTCCCTCACAAATAATACAGGCCCCAGCAACAGCGGCCCGGGGTTACCAGGCAGTACCAGTAGCACGCCTTCCTCAGGCCCACAGAACAACAGCATGCAGCCTAGCAAGCCAAGCTCCTTTCCTGCCTTTGGGGCTATGGGAGTTCAGAGCAGCAGCTCACAGTCTGGGGCTCTGGGCCAGCAGGCTGGCACCCAGAACTCAAACCACTCTGGAGACAACTCTGGAGGCAGCAATCAGACTCAGGGTCCTTCTGAACCACCAGAGAGGTATGCAGAGCCTAGCAGACTTCAAAGTTTCAAACATCTCCATTCACACATTTTAATTTGCATATCATATCAAAACCTTTCAAATGCTAATGGCCCATTTGTCATGAAATGTTTATGAAAAGGCAGCTGGTCTTTCCAGTATCTTTAAAAAGGAAACTAATTGCTAAGTGAAGAAATCTGTAGTACATTTACTTTAATTAGACACAGTATTTGAATATTCTTGACTATATTAATAAAGAGATGTTGGTAATTAATAGGTTAAAGGGCCACACTGTTTATACTGCGCTGTCTGAATAATAAGAACATTTAAAATATACAATCTTCTTTGCTTCTAGCACCATGGAGAGAGACAAGGTTGGCGTACCGACTGATGGGGAGTCTCACGCAGTCACATACCCTCCTGCCATTATGATTTACATTGTTGACCCATTTTCATACGAGGATGCAGATACGGGTGTTGCCCACTCAAGTGTGTGGACACTTGGACTCCTGCGCTGCTACCTGGAGATGGTGCAGTTTCTCCCTACTCACATACGTAACTCCATCTCTGTGCAGGTATGCATACGGCAGTCCTCCTGTCAGTGTGTAAAGTACTTTTATGAAGGACTGCAGATCGGTTGCTTTAGGGGATTTAAAAAATATATATTTTTACAGTTGTGGCACAGTTTGTTTTTCCACAATGTTTGCTTCCTAAGTTTTTTTTAGAACCTTTTGTCAGATGCTAACAACAGTGTACAGTTATAAGCAACCCATTAAGCAGAGATTTATTTATTTATTTACTTACCCACACCACCCAGATGAGTAGCGACCCTGCAAATGAAAGTTCTCAGGATGCTTCTCTGTTGGAATGACTTGTGGTAGCACTCACCTTTACTTCAGACAATCATTGTTCCAGATGTTCCAAACAATCTAAAGGGGCTTCATCAGCGAAAATGACTTTCCCACTTTCCTCTGCTGTCCAATCGCTATACGTCAGATGTGTTCAGGTGCACTCACACCTACCATTCCTGAGCAAGCTCTGCACTGGTGGTGACCCCATCTCATAGCTGCATAGCTGTCCTGATGATTGCTTGGGTGCCCTGAAGCCTTCTTCACTGCACTTGAACCACTCTCCTTGAAGTTCTTGATTTGATAAATGCTTGATTGGGGTGCTGTTTAATAACCAGCAATTCCTTGCCTGTGAAGCCCTTTTGATATAAAACCTGAGGCAGCAAATTTTGTGAAAACCATAATTTGTGCCATTCTCAAATTTTGGTTGATTGTATAGTTCTGTTTAGTGATTTTGAGTATTGTGGGAAAATAAGAATTGAATTAATAGTAGCAGTTCACTGTATATTAAACCATGTTGAATTTAACCGGCGAGCATGAAATTGTTTGGATATACTTTATTAAACCTGCTTTCATGTTTATTTGATGTCTTCTGAACAACGTCAGATTTGACCAGAATAGCAGTGGGGTTCATTCCTGTTGCTGTGCTCTCTAACTGTCTGTTTCTTCTCTCAGATAATCCCTTGTCAGTACCTCCTGCAGCCAGTAAAGAGTGAGGAGAGGCAGCTGTATGCACAGCACCTGAAATCTCTGGCTTTCTCAGTGTTCTCTCAGTGCCGACGACCCCTCCCTGCATCCACCAATGTCAAATCACTAACCGGCTTTGGTCCTGGCCTTGCACTTGACACTGCCCTTAAGAGCTCAGAGGTGAGAGGGAGTAACATGCCAGTTAGGGATCTACGTCTTAAAGTTGCCTAATAGACAGAAGCATTTGTGGAACAGAGAAGTAATGATTATAAATCTAACATTTTTCTGTTTTTTAAACAGTGTTCATGTATTTTTCCTTGAAATGAAAATATAACATGCCAAGTGACAGGTCTGACTTTATGCAGCAGCACTGCTGTGTCCACTCATACCAGCACAACACACACTAACACCACCACCATGTCAGTGTCACTGCGGTGTTGAGAATCACCCACATAATACCTGCATGTTACTCCAATATGGGTTACACACAGTGCTTTTATATCATATTTTGGATCATTGACAATTTGGGACTTCTGATGAAACCCATATGCCCCCTATTTTTTTTACCAAATTCAAAATACAGTTCAAAATCTATGCTGATGAGAAAAATTAATGCCTGAAGCCCATTTCAGTTGATGTCTCTTCTGGGGTTAATTTTATTCCCCCAACCTTCACCTCACAAACACACATCATGCTTTGTCTGTGTATATACCACTTTGTGGCATGACACATTATTGCTGACCTTTGCCAAAATATTACTTGCTAAATCAATGTTCATTTGCTATAGCTAAAAGGCTGTATGGGAATTAATAGAGAGACCGTGTGTAATGGGATTGGCAGCACAAGATGACTCTTAACCAGATATGGGATGTCTTCTCTTTCTACTGTCAGCTTTTTTTTTAAATAGAATTGATTAAACTGTATTTTTGTATGAGCTGTTTCTACACTTAGATTGTATCTAGTATAAACACCGAACTCAGCTGTCCTACCTATCCATAGATTAAACTGTAGAGCTGCTGTTTACATATCGGTAGTGGCATGCGCTGCTGCTGTTTCTAGATCTGTGTGGAATCAAATTGTACTGTTTCCTGAAGTGGAATTCAATGGGGCATGTAGAGTGTTACACTAACCTCCCTGTCCTGGAACAGGACCAAAGGGAACTCGCAGCACCACCAGTTTTCTTTCCATTATCTGCTTGGGCAGCTCTGTGAGACGTCCCAGATGGGATTTAGCCTGCCTGCTCCTGGCAGCATTGGGGGTTTCAGACCTCTTGTCTGCTCTTGGCCCCGCACTTGCACAATCCAATTTTGTCTGCCTTCTCTCCTGCACTTTTTACTCCTCTCACAAAGTAGATGTGATTGCTTACTGAGGTCGGGTGGTTTATATGGGGAGGAAGAGATGACCGTAACATGTTTTAGTTCCACCCAAACTAGACAGTGAATGGTGTCTTGACCTTGACTTTTCTCTTTTTCCTTTTTATTATTTGATTACGTTTGACCTGACTTCTGTGCTTTTACTTTTACAGAGGTCGGAGTGTGTGCGCATGTACACACCTCCTTTCATCTTGGCACCAGTGAAGGACAAGCAGACAGAGTTGGGTGAGACATTTGGCGAGGCTTCGCAGAAATACAATGTGCTGTTTGTGGGATACTGCCTGTCACATGACCAGAGGTGGTTGTTGGCCACCTGTACGGACATGAACGGGGAGCTGCTGGAGACATGCATCATCAACATAGATGTCCCCAACAGGTATAGATAGCTGGTGACCATTTGTGTATGTATGTATTTAACCCTGCAACCTATTAAGACTAGCATGACTGCATTTTTTGCCAACGATGAAAGGACCATTAGTAAACTTTTCTAATGTAAATGCATGAGACCTCAAGGCAATTGGCTTTGTTTTACTATAACAGCATATTTTGTATTTATTTTAGTAATAAATATGCAATTATCTGTGAAGCATTTGGGTTTACACCTGTTTAAACTTTGGTTCAAGCTTCTGTGTGCATAGATTGGAACTCTTGAAACATGCCTTGTAGCTGTGGCTGGCCTTGCCTAGCTGTGGTAAATTTAGTTTCATTAGCAATTCCACTCTTCCATTTATCAAGACATAGATTAATCAGTGTAGTTGCAGTTTCATGTTCAAATGATTATGATAATGTTAAAGCACAGATCAGATTGTAGTTGTAGACATCATTTGAACCCAAAACTTCACCTGCACTGATTTTGTTCTGATAAATATTAGTAGAATTCTACTTAGAATTCTTCTAGAACTTTACTACAGTCTTGCCTTGTACACATCAAGTTCTGTATTTTCTGTTGACGTGCGGGTTGGCGATTCCAATGCGCTATGTGTCTTAACCAAGTCAATAAGCAATCCTTGTCCTGGAGTATCAATCCTGTACGGTTTTGTGGTTTTCCTGATCAAGCACACCTGAATCACCTGTTAATTGTCAGGTTTAGTAGGTCTGTAGGTGCAGGATAAGTTGTAATCTGTGCAGGAATCTGGCACTCCAGACTCTGCATGCTTTAAAGTATTTATGAGCAAGAGGGTTGGTCGTTTGCCTTAAAATAAATTTTATCACTTTAATCATTGTAGTGTTAATTCAACATTCACATGTGATCTTGTAGTTGATTAACTGAAGTATTTATGGCTTGTTAAATAGCATTTATATTGAGTGACTCCTTTCCTCATGTTTTTTAGAGCAAGAAGGAAAAAGGGCTCAGCCCGAAGGCACGGTCTGCAAAAGCTCTGGGAGTGGTGCTTGGGATTGGTTCAGATGACGTCAGTTCCATGGAGAGTGGTGATTGGCCGACTTGGGCGGATAGGTCATGGAGAGTTACGAGGTAACTTTTTTTTTGTACATAAAAGGCTGGCTATCTTATTTTTTAAGGCATTTTTTATGTCAGGTAAGAAAAGGTGAAGACATTTTATTTGAATGATTAAAGATATAGTATCTAAATAATTTGAATAGCTAATGGAACGTTTGGGCTGAATGAAAAATCTGAATATTCCAAAATTTATTTTCTCTCTTTTTCTCATTTTGTTCTTTGTTTAAGACTGGAGTATACTACTGAGCAGAAGAAATCTGCAGTCTCTTAGCCGCCGGCTAAAGGACATGTGCAGGATGTGTGGCATCTCATCTGCTGACACTCCTAGCATCCTTAGTGCCTGCTTGGTCGCCATGGAGCCTCAGGGCTCATTTATCATCATGCCAGGTAATTACACCCTTTCAGTTCTTCTTCATGGAGTGAAGCTTGTCTTCAGTAAGTCAGATCTGTCTTTTTGAATAGGCAGTGTCCCTTTAAAATAAATGGAATAATAAATTATTTATTTATTAAAATAAATAAAAGGGTTGTTTGCATGTGATGGGGATTTAATTGATGACCAATGCCAGTCTACCTTTTCTGCCTTTCTTACAGTTATTGTGTATGTGATTGAGCAAATGATTGAAGGGGCATGAGTGATGGCAGTGGCATATCTATAATACATGTAGTACTCATCAGATATATGATGGTGTAAGAGTCATAAAATGCCTTCTGATGCATCTGATTTGCAGGTCGGGTGGTTTATATAGGGAGGAAGAGATGATTGTAACATGTTTTCATTCCACCCAGTTCAGCAGAAGCCATCTGATACATTTGTCACCTGGAGTGATATAAAAAAATCTATGGATTTTCTTTTCTGGAGTGAATGAATACGTTTCTAGTTTTCAGTTTAAGTTTTTCTAGTTTACTGAAAGTAGGGACTGAATATTATCACTTTTCCTAAGCTATTTGTTCATTACACCTCATGCCTAGTTTGAAAGGATTATAGAATTTAGAGAAAAGGCTTAATTTATAATGTTATAATTATGTTTTTATATATTTATTTATTAAGAATATGTGTATATTTGTCTCCCCAGACTCTGTTTCGACTGGTTCAGTATTTGGCCGTAGCACAACTCTGAACATGCAGACATCACAGCTCAGCACCCCTCAGGACACCTCCTGTACCCACATCCTGGTGTTCCCTACCTCTGCCTTTGTCCAGGTCAACAGCTCCAGCTACACCCCCGAGGACATTGCCTTCAACCCCATCAATGGTATGGACTGTGGAATGATCTTGTGTCTAGTGCACTGTTGAGGTCTGGAAACAGGGGATTCCCTATATGCAATGCATAAAACACACATGATCAAAAGATTGCTGATTTTGATTGCTGTCTTTTGTTTTGCTATATAGATGGATCAGATATCTTTGACCTTTTGGAGCAAGAGAGTGATCTAGTTGATCCAGACATCATGGGTATCCTTCCTGCCTCCCCCACCACCTCCCCTGTCCACTCTCCAGGATCACAATATCACCATGGAGGAGACGGCAGCAAGGTATGCAGTTTGTGTGAAAGCTGATTAAAGGAGAAGAAATGAGCATCTCTCAAGAAACTGTTATTAAACAATCCCTTATAATGTTCAGTGAAAAATTGTAGCTGGATTTTTTTGCTGATTTTGTTTTGACTAAAGTTCAGTTTCAAATTTGGAAAAATGTACCTTTTTGCTTTTTGGATATTTTTTGAGAGCTTTGTTTGCAACTAGTGTTTGGGTTTGACTGAATCTCCTCTCTGTCCTTTCTCAGGGTCAGAGTACGGATCGGATGGAGTCTCATGATGAGGCTCCTAACATCCTGCAGCAACCTCTGGCTCTAGGCTACTTTGTGTCAACAGCTAAAGCAGGTCCACTGCCTGATTGGTTTTGGTCAGCCTGCCCACAAGCTCAGAACCAGTGCCCACTTTTCTTAAAGGTAAACGTCTCTCTCTGTCTCTTGTTAATGCACCTACATTTAGCCAAGATTGATATTAGAAAGTTTTGTAGATCAGTGTTTCTCAAACCTAAGACCATGTACCACTCATGATGATGATAAAACTAAAAGGTTATTTCAAAGGAACACACATGACCTACACACATTCATACAGTGGCTAGTTGTGGCCTCCACACATTGTACATATGCCGGTATTTTTTCACCAATTGTGTGGAGCTTGACCACTTTTGCAGTCTGTAGATATGGTTGGATGCTTGATTGTTGTTTCTGGGCAACACTGTAGGCCTACATATTGGAAATAAAACAGGAGTACAGTCTAGTGAACTATGATGTCTTGAACCCTTAGTTAATCGTTCAGCTGTTAATCCTAATGCAGCAACTATTGTGATTTACTTGGTAACTGGTTGGTTTAGCATATATTGTGGAGTTCCACAGGTTTCTATTATAGGGCGTTCTATTATATGTCTTGTAGAAGAATGGACCACAAGCAGATGTATTCTGTTAACACAAGTGTTTCTTGTTTCTGGTGAATTTGTATTAAGTATAAAATGTCTATTGTTAGCCATTTTCTCCTGTATTGTCATATAAAAGCTGTTGGTCTCTGGTGCCTGTGCACATTTTAGAATATTACCTTTGATTAGACATTCCTGGGGCATGTCTTTTGTTCAACCATAGTTTGGTATGTAATGGCTAGAGTCCAGTAACCATCAGGCAGTCCCGCATCACTGCCTCGGACTAATTTCAGTGACATCCACCAGTCATACCTCCACCTGGTCATATGACCCGTTATTCCCTGCTCATGAAATATTGATTGTTTCTCCTGCAAAGGGAGGCTTAAATAATTTAGAGAGCTCAGTGATTGGGTCAGCAGTGCTATTGGTGTATGAGAGAGCACAAGAAAGATGAGTCAGGCTCCTTGCGCCATGTATAGGATTGTGGAATAGAACTGAATTTGAGAGACTGTAATCGCATCACAATGGCCATAGCTGGCACTGGACTTTGAGTGATGTTTTCTAGCACATCTTTGTCCTGAAATACTGTTGTTAATGGATTATTGCAACAAGGACTGTCTACTTCATATAATTATTTTTTGAAGAATTTGTGCATTTAGCTGATGCAGCTTTCTTTTTTCCCCCAGGCCTCTCTACACATTCATGTATCTTCAGTGCAGTCGGATGATCTGTTGCATGGCAAACACTCCCACCCACTGGACTCCAATCAGACCTCAGATGTGCTCAGGTGGGAAATTATGTCCTCCTGCCATGAGCAGCTTCTCTTGTTTATTTGCTAATTACAGAAGATTTTAAGCTGTAGTGAGGGATTTCACAAAAATGTCAGACTAGGCTCACAATGGGAGTTGTTCTTGGCATGTGTTCTAGAAACCAGTAAACTGGTTTAGAGATCTGTACTATAATTGTAAAAAGGAAGTGCTATTAGCATTCACAAGTATTTAACTGGTGTTTTATATTTGTTTATACAAAACACCAAAATCAAATGTTGAGAGTGAATACTATAAGTTCCTTTCCATGTAGTAAAAGAGATATTTAAATCCTGCTATTGCAGCCACTCAGTAAAACATGTGTGGGAATAAAAACCCAATGTGTTTTGGTGAAATTAACACCTGTTTTTTTCCACTTCTACCAGATTTGTGCTGGAGCAGTATAACGCCCTCTCCTGGCTGACCTGTGACCCTGCAACACAAGATCGGCGCTCATGTCTGCCCATTCACTTTGTGGTTCTCAACCAGCTCTATAATTTCATCATGAACATGTTGTAACATCTATAGACAAGAACTGAGCAGAACCAGAGTGGGGATGAGATGATGACCTGCAGTGGGATCCAAACTCATATGTTCAGGACACCTTAAAAACCGTTTGGCTGTGGCAGTCATGATACTAAAGACCTAGCACCACAGCAGAAGAGCAGCTTTCTGATGTCAAAAATGCAGAGAAAAACAAAGTGGAAATGTGTTTTGTGTGGGGAAAGAGGCCAAAGAGAAGCCAGAAAGAGGAGAAAATGGAAGTGTTCTAGCTTTCTGATGCCATTGTAATTACCGTGGTACTGTTTGGTTTCATGACACTAGTCAGTTATAACAGCTATTGAATATGGAAGGAGTTGGTAATGTTTTGGAGGAAAAGGGACATCTGATTTCAAAATGAAAGAATGAATTCTTGGTTTTAAGGCTTGGAAATTTAATGAATTCTTGGTTTTAAAACCTGAAATTCCCTGCATTTGTCTTATTTATTGTAAGTTTTTAAATGTATAATTTGTCTTATTTCTTAACCTCTTTTATATATAAAAGATCTAGAAGGTTTATATTGCCTTCCTGCTTTCAAACAATTGGACATAAAGATATGTAATCGTCTTAATTAAAAAAACAAGCAAAAATCACAAAAAGAAAGAATAAAAGTTGCAGTAGGTCGCTTTTAGAGTATTATTTTTTGTAAGGGAGAAAGAATATTTGTATTGTCATGATGTACAGAGATGGTAGGATTGGGGGGAATTATGTCCATGCCTTTGTGAATGGACAGATTACAGCTATGCTATAGCTGTAGAGGACTTGTACAGCAATGAAGTTCACTGTGTCTAAAAGAAAGAGGTACATTGTCGTATATAGTATTTTATACCACACATTTAGACACGAAAACGGCAATATATAAATAATTATATATGAATGTCGTGCCAGTCTCAGTTGGCACGGCTTCTGTTTTAGGAATAAAGTGAGTCAACTCAAATTTGTTTCTCTGCTTGTTTTTTGGTGGGAGGGAAATCTGTGAAATCTGAATGACTGAAACATGTGCTGTTTTTTCCAAATGTAGTTTGAGAAGAGTGTTATGAAATTATTAATGTAAATGTGGGTTAAACTTGGTTTGTGTTCCCAAAATTAAACCCTACATTAGGTGATGGTCCATAAATAGAGCTCTAGTTACAGGGCTTCTCAACCTTTTTCAGCTCACGGCCCACTTGTTCATAATTAGAAAGCATGATGAAGAAAACAAAACTCTGCTTTATGTAAAATTGTATATGCCTTTTATTTCTCACGTGCTGACACTGAAAATGGGAGAATTTGGGCTTGAACAGTAACTTAAAAAATTCTGTCTAAAAGCTGTCTATCGGTGCCAGTATCAGCAATCTGTCTATCTGATGTTGTCCAAAATGTGTTTGCAGTTGATTTTTTTTTTCCAGATAAGTGTCATCATTCTTTTGTCATTTAAGAAACTTGTACATCTGTGGTTAGCTAATTACCTGTATCAGGTTCCCACAGCTGCGTTGTCTCAAAATAACATTTCATTTGCATTGTGTTATTTCTCTTCATGCTTATGTAATGTTTATAATTTAAACTCAAATGATTTCTCAACATTTACTTAAACATTTTTTTAACATGGACTTATGATTTAAAGTGGCATTACCAATCCACTGTGGACCACTGCCTCACCTGAGGATGTGCTGCACGGCCCAATGCTGGCCCTGACCCACAGTTTGAGAAACCCTGCTCTAGGTGTTCCACAAAATTACTGCAGCTTGATGCAGAGGTTACAATCAATGAGTTCTGACATGTGTAAGATGTCTTTAAATGCACACCTGTTTCTCTTTACCCTGTTGTAGGGTAGCAGCAGCTCCTCTGTATTCTGATGGGCACCTTTAGGTCCAGTTCATTGACTGGACAGTGAAACAGACTTTATAGCAAGCGTGCTGCTGTTGGAGACGAGAATAGGTCTCTGGACACTCTTGCAAAACAACCTCATGTTCCAGAGAAAATTTAGTAAATGTCTCAAACGTCAGTAATCATCAATGAAGTCTGATGTTTAGACGTTTCTAGAGAGAAAATGTGTTTCATAACCCTGGTGCTGGGGGCACCTCTAGGATATGGGGTAGGGCTGCCTCTAGGACCAGGTTTGAGGAACCTGCCTCAGTGCATTAATTCGCATGTCTCTGCTGGTTTAGTTCAGGTTTGCTTTCTAGTCCGCCTTTCTTCTAATGGGGAAGAACTCCCGTCCGTGTGAAAGTCCAGTCCGAGACTTGGCTCCCGCAGCGCAGCAGCCCGGCGCAGCGGCGCCCGGCCCCACGGGGGCAGCGGTGTCCCGGCCTGGACCTCCTCAGCGGGACTGGAGTCACTGGGCTCCGCGCGAGCAGGAGGTCGGTCCTCCGCACAGCCGTTGGTACTGCACTGCTGGGCGAGTTGAGGTGAGTGCGGGCGGTCGCTCGGTTGCTGTATTGGTTAGTGAGCAGGTCCGGCTCCGCTGCTCTCAGGACGCAGAGCTGTGTTCACCGCGGAGGAAACAAAGCACCGCTAACAGCTAGGCTAACAGGCTAGTGCTAACTTAGCTTAACCGGCCGCTCGTTTAAGCAGAGTGCTGTTTAGTGTGCTGAAGGGGCATTAACGGACGCTCGGGTCGCAGCTGTGTTAGAGATCAGCAGACGTCCTGCTGGAGGTGGGGGTTATGCTGGATAACTGTTTTTAGCTTTGCCTGCTGAATCTGGGGGTGGAATCTGCCTCAGTGTTTGAACTGCCTCAGTTAACTGCCCCAGCGTGGGAACTGTCTCAGTGTGGAAACTGCCCCACTGAACTACCCGAGTGTGGAAACTGCCCCAGTGAACTGCCTCAGTGTGGGAACAGACCCAGTGAACTGCCCGGGTGTGGAAACTGTCCCAGTGTGTAAGGGCTGTGGTCAGATGATAGTAACCCTCTCCTCTCCTCTCTACAGGATGACTGACAGCTCAGGCCTGCAGTTTGTGAGCCCGTACGCCTTTGAGGCTATGCAGAAGGTGGACGTGGTTCGCCTGGCAGCTCTCAGTGACCCAGAGTTGAGGCTGCTGCTGCCCTGCCTGGTGAGGATGGCCCTGTGTGCCCCTGCTGACCAGAGCAACGCCTGGGCCCAGGACAAGAAGCTGATCCTGCGCCTGCTGTCCGGGGTCGAGGCAGTCAACTCCATCGTGGCGCTGCTTTCTGTCGACTTTCACGCCTTGGAGCAGGATGCCAGGAAAGAGCAGCAACTCAGGTCCTAATGAACATCCGATACACAGTTGTGCTTAATGATGAAAGTGTGTGTTGATGTGTAGAGCAGTACACACTGCTCAAAAGGACAAACCGTTTTAATGACGTTTATCCTCTCAACACAGGCACAAGGCTGGAGGGTCTAACGGGGAAAGCATCCTGGTTTCCCAGCTGCAGCATGGTCTCACACTGGAGTTTGAACACAGTGACCCACTGAGGAGACTCAGACTGGCTCTGAGTGAGCTCCTGGCCATTATGAACAAGGTGACCCATAACAACACACCTGTGCATTTTGAAGGTGACTGGTGATCTGTTGTGATGTAATCATATGCACCAATATTTTGTTTGTTGTGCAGGTCGCTGACTCCAGTGGGGAATTTTTTCTCAAGTCCTCTGAGCTTTTTGAGAGTCCTGTGTACCTGGAAGAGGTCGCTGATGTTCTCTGTATCCTCCAAGCAGGTGAATGTTGTAGCTACAATTTTTTTTTTTATTATTACTTCTTGAAAATAAAGTTCATGGCTACTCTCATACAGACAGCATACAGTAAACACTGCATAAAATACGTAATTTATTCAGGTATAAGTAAAAGAGTATCTTACTTATATACCTTTAAGTATTACAGTAATGCAAATCTGTTGGAACAAATTGTGGCAAATACTTTTTTGATGCAAAGCAGAGGCTTGTTTCACATGTTTTTTTCCTTTTTTGCAGAATTGCCTTCTTTGTTGCCTATTGTAGATGTGGCAGAAGCCTTACTGCATGTGCGGAATGGAGACTGGTTTCTTTGTCTCCTTGTGGCCAATGTCCCAGACAGCTTCAGTGAAGGTACTTCAGCTTCATTACACAATAAAAATTAAAATAAATGAATGTGCAGTTGTGAAGCAGTGGTGAAATCCCCAGACAAGAATTTTCATAGAAATGATAAAAAAATAGATACTTATAATACATTGCTTATCAAGGTTTTCAAGGTGGTTTGCAAAAATGTTACATTTATAAAATAAGTATTTAAAAACTTTTCTGCAAATCACGTCTGAAACACATGTGTTTCCAAATACTGAGTTTCTGTTCTTGAGGTGCTTTTGGTTCATTGGCAGCTGTACATGCCATACAAGCTACATTCTCATATAGCTGCATAAATAGTTGTACCCAGAAGGAAGGTGTCCAATTTTCAGTGTAATTCAGAAGGAAAATAAAGGTTACCAGAAAACAAAAAATAATAAAAAAGAGTAGTACAATCAGACTAATAATACTTTATTAATCCCACAGGGAAATTAAAAATCCAGAACACAGTAGTATGTCTCAGTATGGCACCAAGTATAAAGCAACATACTAGCTTTGTCAGAATGAATTTGTAAAGGTTCCTAATTCTGTCTTGCAATAATCAGTCCCATTCAGCTTGAATATTCTCATTCACATCCTACAGACGAGAGTGGAGTGTTGATAGTATGTCCAATAGAATCCAAAACATTTCTTAATGATAAGTCTGATGATGTGACTGGCCAAGGCATAGTATCTGTGTCTTCAGAAGTTCTAGAGTTTGCAGTGAGTGTTGTCCTGTTGGAATAGCAGAGTCTATCAGAAAAGGTTGAGCCACTTGTTGCAGGACCTCATTCATGCTATGCTGTGCTGTAATGAAGACCAACGGTGATCTGGTGTCGTATGAAATTGCAACCCACTCAATGACCCCAGACCTTCTGTACGTGTGGTCTTTGCATCCAGACATGGATTTGTTGATTGATTCCACCAAGACAAAAGCAGGACTTGTCACTGAATAGGGATGTGACGGATCTGAGGAAAATCCACATCTGTCGGATTCAAATTTTTTAACTACAAATCCGTCAAATTTGAATGCAAATGTGGTTTTGGTAAACACAGGGCCAAGAACATACGATAAACCCCGATAAGCCCATTTGTGCATGTATTTTTGAATACGTGATGAATACATGATGCTTAAACAGGCCATTAGCCACAAGTATTCACGGACTCACGGTGTACTGTAAACAATTCATCATGCTGTTTAAATGACACTCATAAAATTATCAATCATTTATTATCATGTAATTAACTAATTATGCATTCTTACACAAAGAAGACATATCTCAACTAGTAGTGTAGAACTGTTTGTGTTTACTACAGTTTTGTGTTTTACACTTGTTTTCTTACCACATTCGGCCATTTTCATTATTTATTTATTTAAAGTGGAAGTATAAAGTAAACAACATTAACCATTAAATTCAGATGAACATTGGCTGTCTCTAAAAGATAACCTGTAGGGTGTAAATCAACGTGTATGTGTCCTGCACCCCTCAGTCTCTCCGGACTCCAATTTGCTCAATCCTTCACCTGACTGATCATATGACTCACTCACGTTCCCGATCACCGGAGTTCTGATTATACTCACCTGGTCCGGAGAGTGTTTAAACCAGCCTATCAGCCTGTTTAGTGTCTAGCTTAGGCTCGCAACCTTCAGTGCGCTGCCCGCGTCATTATCAGTCCGTGTTTGAGCTGTTTCCGTTTCCTGACTCCTGCCTTTTTTGTTTTTGATCTTCACCTGTTTTTAAACTCCGTCCCTGGTTTGTCCATTCTGGTTTTGTCTCTGCTGTCTGTTATTGACCTGGACTGTTTGACTCACATTTATCCCCATTAAAGTGCTGTATTTATATCTGCGTCTGCATTGCTCTGTCTGGTCCAGACTGTATGAACAGTTCTGTTTTATGTACCAGCGGCGATTTCAAATCCGCATTCGATGAAAATTGGCCCTAAAACATCCGTCGAATTTGAATTTGCTAAACATCATCGAAGTTCGAATGTCATCGAATTTGAATTCAAACTTCGTCACATCCCTATCACTGAATCTATGAATGACTCCATTGCACTTGGTATCTTTTTTTTTGGTGCAGCATTTCTCTATGAAGTGTATTTAATTTGCGGCAAAAAATACATCATTAAATCTTTCTCTCTCCCCTCCCTCTTTAGAGAAAGAAAGAGTAGTTTTAGCTTTCACCACTTCTGAAGGAGGACTATCTTGAATAAACCTATAGACCATCAGGGCTTGAAATGTGTGCATATGTGCATCTTCTAGTCTGTCGCAGTCTTATTAAGAATGGTGAACGTCAAGATGAGGAGAGTGTGGGTGGAAGACGCAGGACTGAAGCTCTTAGGCAGCTATGCCAGATGAACCCATCTCAAGCACTCAACATCAGAGCCATGGTGGTGAGTATCCATAGCTATGGAAAACAAGCTCCTTTACCACAACAGCAGTTAAGCAGTTGCTCTCCGGTGTCAATCAGAGGAGGATGGGTTCCTCTTTTGAGCCTTGGTTCTTTTCAAGGTTTCTTCCTCCTAGTCTGAGGGAATTTTTGCTTGCCACTGTTGCCACTGGCTGCTCATTTGAGGCTCCTTATCTAAACTTTGATTGATTAAGAATTCTCTCAGTTAATTCCCTCTTTCTTTTTCCCCTAGGTGGAGGAGTGTCACCTGCCAGGTTTGGGAGTGGCTTTGACGTTAGACTATAAGCCAGACAGTGCAGATGAGGCAGTTAGTCCTCTGGTGTCATATGTCAGTGGTCTACTGCTGGGTACCAATGGAAAAGTGCGCACCTGGTTCGGGATGTTTATTCGCAACGGACAACAGGTGCACAAAAACATTTAAACACATGCAACATAGATGATTTTTGTTTGTATGTTTTGGCTGTGTGTATAATTTAAACATGTACCACATTTGCACTGAAACATTCAACCTGTCTCATTTCTTTTCTCTTCCTCTCTCCCCTCACCTTTTTAGAGAAAGAGAGAGAGTAGTTCTGTTTTGTGGCAGATGCGCAGACAGCTGCTTTTGGAACTGGTGGCCATCCTGCCTCGCTCACGCAGCACGCATGTGCCCAATGACACAGAGCTGAATACTGAGATGGAGAGCAGTTCAGGCTACTCAGGCCTGAGAGAGGAACATGTGGTGAAGGCCAGCGCATTACTCAGACTGTACTGTGCACTTATGGGCATTGCTGGACTTAGGTATTGTCCTCACACTCCGAGTTTGGCTACATTCACACAGCTGGGTCAAATGTGAGCCAGATTTGTAATTTGCATGGCATTGTTAAAAGCTAAAAAAAAAACAAATCTGATCACATTGTAGTTCAGTGCAACTTTTACATTAATCCAACTCAAAATGCCCAGATGAGAAGGAAAAATTGACCACAACTGCAAGGGAGGTTTTCAGAGAGGGGGATAGTGAGGTAGCAGACCTCATAAATATTTGCAGATATGTCAGGCTAAATTAGAATGCACATATTGCAATTGCTCTGTGTTTAAAGATGGAGCCAGACATGTTTAAACAAGCCAAGGACACAAACTAAAGAAGTGGCTGTGGCCAAATAATATGCCTTTTTTATGGCAAGCTCGAACTCATTCTTGGTCAACCACTGGAACTTGTTTATAGCTCCTGTGATGTTGGAGAAAATGAAACTAAACCTCTGGGAGCAGACATTTTGTGCATGCACATCATTTCAGGAGAGTGAACAGTTTAGATGAATGTTGGATTCAGTTTACATTAAAAAGATGGTGTGAACAGGCTTCGGTTTGTTGAGAACTTGGCCTGTTACTCCCATCTCCACACTTGTCCATACAAATGAATCTGTAAAAATGTGAGTACATGATTACTGACTATTGTAATGCTGGGAGCATGATATGAGTACAATATTGAGCAGTGATTTTCATGATCTACACACAGACCAACAGACGAGGAAGCTGAGCAACTTCTCCAGCTGATGACCAGTCGTCCACCTGCTACTCCTGCTGGAGTCCGATTTGTCTCCCTGTCTTTCTGTAAATTACTTGCGTTCCCTACACTTGTCAGGTACTGTTTCCTATCTTCTGTTTATACCATTAAATTATTTATATTCTGATATGTTTATATATTAATTTATTAGGAACCCTTCCTTTGGGTGAAGATTTTTGTACCTTTTGAAGTGATGGTTTAAAGGCTGTGCTGTGTAATAAAATATATAGTGGATTTCATATTCACTGAAAACAATAGAATGTATTAAATGCTTAATTTGTTACTTACTTTCTGCAGTACTCCAGAACAGGAGCAACTGATGGTGATGTGGCTCAGCTGGATGATTAAGGAGGAAGAGTACTTTGAGAGGTAAGAAAAGGTATCCTGTGTTTATGGTGTGTGATACAAATGGAAAAGTTTTAACTTTTCAATATTCCACATATGCAGACAATAAATAAATGGTTAAATTCTCACTCTGCCATCTTCTTACCTCAGATCTCTAAAATGACATGGATTTGAAACCAAATTGAAATGTTTTGTATTTGCAATCCTAATACACAGTTAGGACCCTGGCTGCAGCATTTTGAACTAACTGAAGTCTATTTGGGTTCCTGCTTGAACAACGTGACAAATAGTGCATTGCAGTAATCTAACCTTGAGGTAATAAAAGCATGCACTAGTTTTTCAGCAGTGTGCAAGGATAGGGCATTTCTTAACTTAAATATTACGAAGATGAAGAAAAGCGGTCCTAGCAATAGTACCTATGTGTTGGTTAAATGATGAATCTGAATCAATTATGACGCCAAGTGGGTACTGAACTAGGTACAACTGAGAAATCAGCCAGATTTAGCATTAAGTCTGATCATTTTTCCTTGCAATTTTAGGACCCAAAAGGAGGACCTCTGTTTTGTTACTATTTAGAAGGAAGAAGTTACACAACATCCAAGATTTTATGTCTTTTATACAGTCTTCCATTTTCTTTAATCTAGTTTTGTCATCAGGTTTGGCTGATATATACAATTGAGTATCATCTGCGTAACAGTGGAATTTAATGCCATGTCTGTTTATTACTGTGCCAAGGGGTAACATGTAAAGAGTGAACACTTTCAAAGGCAAAACACTTCAGTGTTAGTGTTTAGTTTAGTTAGTGAGTGTTCAGTTAATGCTGTCATCTTACCATGTCCAGGATGCATTACCCAATTTTTGGTAATAATTCTTCTCTCTCCCTATCTCCTCCAGTGCTGCTGGTGTGTCTGCGTCTTTCGGAGAGATGTTATTACTGGTTGCCATGTATTTCCATAGCAACCAGCTCAGCGCTATCATTGAGCTGGTCTGCTCCACGCTGGGAATGAAGGTGATCAATGTTGCAGAGCAGAGGCCAGCCAAACATTGAACAACAAACAAAAATTAAAATCCTTTACTAAACACACACAAAAGTGTGAGAGAAAGAAGAATAAAATAAAGACCTAATATGTTCAGAGATCTTAGATGTTTTGTCTAAGTATAAATGCAGGGCTGTCTTACAATTACTATACTTTGGCCTCTGTTAGTTTATGTTAAATAGTTTCGTAGTTTTTAATATCAGCTATCTACAGTGTGGCTAATCTCAATAGAAATTTTATATATTTTTCCTCTATTTACCAACTGACCATTTTCTTCCACAGATTGCCATTAAACCCAGCTCTCTGAACAAAATGAAGACAATCTTCACCCATGAGATCTTCACTGAGCAGGTACAGTATAAACTATTTCAGTTTTACGGTTATATTCAAAAAATGGGGGACTCCTGCTCAGAATTTCTCTCATATTTTCTGCATAGAGGAACGTTATTCCAAAAGGCATGAAGTTATAGGTGAAATATACTTTTCAACATTTAAGCACGTGTATTGTCTTTTTTGCAACTTTAGAGCTAAAAATGGAGCACAATGAAATCTGGCACTCCATGACGACCTGAGATCTCAGATAATATTTTCCAAAGGTCTTAATTAGCTTGTTAGGCCTATGGCTTTATTAGGAAAGGCTTCATAAGCTTTAATGCTTTTAGAAATACTGTACATTGTCATACCCATTCCTAACAACCAGCAGCTGTGGGCTCTGAAAAATAAAAGAATTGATGTCCAGAAAGCAGGTTGCTGTTTCTTCAATATGTAATGTAATAATACTTTTCACTCATTTCACTCTAAATAGAACAGTGAGAGATAGTAATAAATCCACCACATTTCCCAAAATACCATGCAAATCTAAACTTGCTAATGGATTAAGTCTAATTTGTGCTTCTGCATTGGAACACTTCAAAGTCATAGCCTGCTCATTTGCCCGACCTGATGTGAGTATTTATACTCTGTATTTATCCTTGCTATGTCTGCATCCCTCTCCAATTACACCGCCAAAACACTAGTTGGTGGTATGGTTTCTGTGCTGTTTTGGCTTCCTTGGAATACTGTTGAAAAGGTGGTTAACTTGTTCTCCGGAACAATAGCAACACATACAGGACGAAAAACAGGAGGAAATGTTACATACATCTTTTGAACCAGTCAATTTCATCCATATTAAAAATTGAGGCAAAGGTAGAAATTATTTTCTACCAAGTGGTCCAATCACAGATGTTGCAGTCTGTATCACCACAATGTATAGTTAAATATCTGAGGAGATGTGCCAAAATTGCTTACACCCGTAGTGTAACATTGAAGACACAACTCTGTTTTTTATTAAGGTTTTGTATTTCTTTTTCTTTTATTTTGCTTTGCTTTTCAATGCTAGTAAATCACCAAAATTCCTCCTGGGCATTATAAAGATAAATGTTAGTTAATGGAATAATGTTCCACAGTGCTAATCATAAAGCATTGATACCATGCTAATCATTAGGCTAGTCATAATGTATGATAGCTGCTTTTTTCATGGTCATTAGCATGGATTGCTCTGTCAGCCTTGGAGTTGTGGTGGGCTGATGCCACTTAAGACAGTTTCAGCACTTTAGAGAAACTCTTCTCTGTATATGCTACATCTTCTCTATATCTTATTTATACTTTCACTAAAACATAGTGTATGCTGTCAGCTGAATACACCATAAATATTTGCTTTGTATAATAGAATATGATAGAACTTTATTTATTCCTTGGGAGGGTTCCCTGAGGGAAATTAAGGAAAATAACTAGCACTCTGTATATATTTATGCTAAAACTGTTTTTACACAATGCTAACTGCAGTTTGTTACCTTCTAGTGAGCAAGAACAATAAAGAATCTGTCATATTTCTAATGAACTAATTAAACTTTTTTGTGTTTTAGGTGGTAACTGCCCATGCTGTGAGAGTAGCGGTCACTAACAACTTAAGTGCCAATATTACAGGCTTCCTTCCCATCCACTGCATTTACCAGCTCCTCAAAAGCAGAGCCTTTACCAAACACAAAGTTTCCATTAAGGTACGGAGAAGGTCTAACACTCAGTAGGTAGATTCAATTCTGTTTCGCTATATTCTGTTCCAGTGGTATTATCAGTCTTGTTTTATTATTCTACAGTTGGCTTGTTGTCAGTGAGCTCCTTTATCTGTTTAACTTATAAAACCCTGCACTGTACCTAGTGCAGATGCTGGTTTAAACAAGATTTCTTTGTTACTTTACTGTGTTAAATGTTTTTGTAGCAATTACCAAGTCAGTCTTAACAGAATCAAATGTCTGACAGTAGTGTAGCAACCAATAAGGTATATTAAAGGTATTGATTAGTTGACTTCCAGTGGAATAATTGCTTGGTTGTGAAGACATTGTTGCCATCATTCCCTGATGGAGGTCTAATTGACTTATTTGTGGTAATGGAATCTCTCTCTCCCTCCCTC
Source organism: Acestrorhynchus altus (assembly GCA_034509495.1). Classification (NCBI taxonomy): domain Eukaryota; kingdom Metazoa; phylum Chordata; class Actinopteri; order Characiformes; family Acestrorhynchidae; genus Acestrorhynchus; species Acestrorhynchus altus. Next base: position 16,362,997 of record CM067519.1, read on the forward strand.
CAGGACTGGATCTTCAGGCAACTGTGTGAGACCACTACACCTCTTCACACTCAACTGCTCCCTCTTATTGATGTTTATATTAACTCCATCCTTACTCCTGCCTCAAAGGCCAACCCTGAGGCCACCAACCAGCCAATCACAGAACAGGAAATTCTCAATGTATTTCAGGGCCGACCAGGGGTAGGTGAAGCTTCAGATTTTTGGGCTTATTCATGTTATATACATAGTGACCAAACAGAATTTGGTTGTGGACTAACAGAGAATTTTTTCTGTCTCAGTTCACAGCAAGATTAACTGTGCTTGACATTTTAATTTAGTGTAATATTTAAATCATTATGACATACATCTGTGTTCCTGCAGTTAGAATGTTGCTGTATTCAAAAAAGACCTATCTGACTATTTCACAGCTTGAAGGCAATTTAGGCAGTAATCTCTTTTGAGTATGTTACCCGAAAGAAATGGCCTCCAAGCATAATGCCTCAGTCTCTTGCTGGGATGGTGGCAGCTGACATACTGTGAAAATGTGTTATGCCATTAATGCTATATTGGCACTATAGAATGCTTGTCTCTTTGTCTGGCTGTGAAGCCTAAGGCCATTAATCTGTGACGTGATACTGTTTTATATCTCTGTCTTCCATGCTCTCTCATGCTCTCACTACTCTCTGGCTCTCTCTGGCTCCCTCAGGCAGATGGTGGGAAAGGGCGTTCTCAGTATAGCATCACCACACAGCTGTTGATACTTTACTATATCCTGTCTTATGAGGAGGCTCTTCTAGCGAACACTAAGGCACTTGGTCAGTGAACAACAATGAACATCAAATTTATGACCACTTTCATAACATGATTTTTTTTTCTTCTTTAGTTGTATTCATTTATAATTGTCTTTCCTGTTGATCTAGTTGTACCATCACACTAGCAGGGTTTTAAACTAACATCCTTTTTTCTGAAGTTTGAATACACTTTACCACACACTTACCAGTTCACCATCTATACTACACTCTCCTTTTCAGCCCTTATGCAGAAGAAACCCAAGTCCTATTCTGCTGCTCTGATGGACCAGATTCCTATCAAATACCTCATCCACCAGGCCCAGGGTTTGCAGCAGGAACTAGGGGGTAAGAAGTATTTTTCAGCCTCTGTTTCCTTAACATTTGAATAATTACATTATTAAATTGCAATTGTGTTGTAATATATAGATTGTTATGCAGTCACACATTGCTGGTTTATGTGCAAAATGCATCTTACATTTTTAATTTTTAATTTTAAAAATTAAAGAGTTTTTCTCTTTCCTCACTTCCAAAGGACTGCATTCTGCTTTGTTGCGCCTCTTGGCCACTAACTACCCTCACCTCTGTATGGTGGAGGACTGGATTTGTGAAGAAGAAGTGACTGGCACACTGCCTCTCCTGCGAAAAATGCTGCTTACTGGCCCAGCCTGCAAGTACTCACAAGTGCAGTTGCACAAGGGTGAGTAGAGCTTTCACTGACTGAGAGACATTTTGGTAATTTATAAGAATATTCCAGGTGCAGGTGTGAATTTTATTTAAATATTTGGATGTGGGTGCACGCCTCCTGATTGTAGTACTGAAAAAAGAAAACTAACTAAAGCAGCAGATCAGTAGCAGTAGAGAGTGGCTTTGTGCTTCCTGTGAATGGCATGCCACAGATAAGCCTGTTTTTGAAAACCAATAAAAAGAGCCACATGCTTTCATCTCTAGCGCTTTAGAGAATGTGCATAGAGGAGCTAGCTGTGTAACCGTAATGTTGCGGAGAAAAGCTGGGAGCTTATTACAGTCTCTGTGACATTAGCTGTCTAACATGCCATTGTGGATATCATTATTATTGGTGTCTGACCTTTAGCATCTATGACTCATAGTCTCATCTATAGAATGATGCATTTGCTACAGATTAAAATGTGCTTTGGTGAACTTAAAGCATTGGCTGGATTAGTAACAGGCGAATATCTAGTCATAACAATCCTAAAGATTTTGATTAAAGTTGCAAAGACAATTCAGCATTTTCACTAGGTGATCCTTTTTAAATATGTAAATAACAAAACTCTGCCTCATATTTATGCAGTTTTTTTATATATGAGAGTTTTAATGAATTTGTGTATAAAATGCTGAACTTCCTTTTTTCTTTGTGACTTTTTGCTGTTTAATGTAGTATGGCTCTAGTTCTTGCTAAGAGGCTAGGTTACAAGCAACAAGAGGGAGATAGTGTCGAAGTGAAATATGTGTGTCACATACAGAGTCCAGCATGTCTTGTGTTGTTTACCAGCCCATGTGCTTTTGAGCATGTCATGTCTCCTCCCATTCCCAGCTGTGTTTAAAGTGATTGTGTGTATATAAGTCCCTGGTCTCTGTTGGTCCTTGTCGGTCTTCGTGACTACTTGTGTTCCTTGTCTGCATGTATACTCGTCTTGATGGTTATTGTACCTTATCTGTTAGTACCTTGTCAATAAATACAACCCAGCATGTATGTTCGCCTCCACCTACTTCCTCTGTGAGTCCAGAACGTTACAATGTGACTGATACTAGTAAAAATTTATGAAATAAATTATATAAATAAATAGACATACTTTCCTTAACTCTCATACAATGAAAATCTGATTAGTTTCTGTTTTTATAAAGTAACAGATGCTCTTACATTTACATTTACATTTGTGGCATTTAGCAGACGCCCTTATCCAGAGCGACTTACAAAAGTGCTTTGCTGTTAACTTAGAACATCCTTAGCTAGTAAGTTCTTATTTTATTATAAATATTTTGTTTCTTGCAGCATTTCAGAATGTGGTGCCCAGTGGCCATAGGCTGATGAGGATCCTGGAGCACCTGACTCTTTTGAGTGCTGGTGATCTGATCCCCTACGCCGAAGCCTTAACAGCCAACGTGAACCTGCTGTTGGAGGAAGGTATCTCCCGCAGGGTCCTGCAGACTGTCAACAAGCTGTGGATGGTGCTTAATACAGTCATGCCTCGTAGGTATGTGTGTCAGTGATGGCATGTGGGAAGAAGAAAATATGTTTTGCTTTTATTGCCCCTAAAAATAAGTTTCTCAACTACTAGATCATACGTAAATTTTTGGGTTTGTGGGACCTTTAAAGACATATATTGATATCATGTTTTTAAAAATAGCCTGTGTTTAAAATCTTTCCAATCTCTTATTATATTCAGCAGACTGTTTAACTGACATGCCACAGATCTCAGTTTAGCAGTAGCATGAAAACATAATATTTTCTAAATATAGAGTCTTGTTTCGGTTGACTGCAATGTTCTCTCCTTCATTCCTCACTGTCATTTCTACAACATGCTGTTTAAGCCAAAACAAAGAGTGTCTGGCAAGTTGTTGACAGTCTGACTGGTTAAGCAGCAGCATTTAACAGGCATCAGCTACTTTTTATTGGTGTCCGCACCATGTGTTTACTAGTCAGATACTTTACAGAGAATCAGTTTAAGGATATATGCTTGTCAAAAAAAGAAAAATAAGGTAACACCAAAATAGACAGGTGGTTGGTTTGTTTATGTATGTAATGTCATGAAACATCACAGGGGTAATACTTTTGCTCTGCATTTCTGTAGTTCTTGTGATTGTATTGAGCATGAATTGTTTCACCATTAATGTACATTATTTTCATTACATTCCTCGGTCTCAGACTGTGGGTGATGACAGTGAATGCTTTGCAGCCCTGTCTTAAGCCTCTCAGGCAGCACCACTACACTCAGAATGACCTGCTGGTGGACCCACTCATTGTGCTACGCTGTGATCCCAGAGTGTTCAGGTGTGTCACATTTTTTGTATGTCGTGTTATAATGTTGTGCTGTTAAAGCTTTAGTTTTAGGACCATATTAAATTATGAGTTCATAAGAACATTAGGCCTTTTTCACTCTTAACTCTTTTTACAACCCAATCACCGGTTCTGACATTCACCAATGTTTTCTTTTTAGGCATTTGTTTAATTTACAAGAACAGTGAGATTCATCATTATAAGAGTAGGGCTGAAAATTCTGTGACTTAAAAACAAACCATACATCTGATTAGAATCTTAGGAACATATTGGTCAGAGGCCCAAAATTTCAGTTAACTGCTTTTACTTTGCTTCATTCAAGGAATTCAAACAAACATCAAGTTTCAGAAAAATCAAACAAGTTAGTTAATCAAATAAACATGACCTTATTTATTATGACTCTCCCTCACACCATTAAATACTGAATGTATGTATTTTGTTTTTTGCTCTGCAGGTGTCCTCCCCTAATGGACATCACACTTCACATGTTAAACGGTTACTTGCTGGCATCTAAAGCCTACCTGAATGCCCACCTGAAGGAGACTGCTGAATTTGAGCGGCAGACTCAGACAGTCTCAAACTTGGGGCTCACTGGTCAACCAGAAACGCCAGAGGTCACAAGGGAGGAGCTGAAAAATGCTTTATTGGCTGCACAGGTACCACGTTCACATATTAAAACGATGCACTTGTTTAAGTAAACATTAGTGGCTCCTAATGTTGCATTTGCCTTAAATTTTCACAAGGAAATTTATTTATTTATTGTTTATTTATTAAGTTTCATATAATGTCAAAATGTACACTGTTTGCACAACCGGTTATATAGAATGCCTTTCTTTTATTAAAGAAACATTTAACCAAGCAAAAAACAAATTAGGCTATTTAATAAATAAAAGAAAATCTTTCATTCATGGTTGCACAGAACTATTGGCTTCTCTAAAGAACCATTGAATGTACCCTTTTAAATGTACTTTTATTTTATAATCGATGTGGTTGGTGTACGTTTATATCTGACTTCCTCTTCATGCTCTTGCAGGACAGTGCAGCAGTGCAGATCCTATTGGAGGTGTGTCTGCCTTCCTTTCAGGAGGAGCAACAGCTGAGCTCAGGAGGAAGTGATAGTTTACTAAAGAGTGTTCAGTCTGTTTCAAGCCAGCTTGGGAGAGCCGTGGTTTTGCCGGGGCCTCAGGGCTCACAACAGGCTGAAGCGGGATTAATGGGGGCTCAGGGGGAGCGACAGGCGGAGGGGGGACTACTCAGCGACCTTAGGGAAGTGCAGTGCCTCATCTGCTCTCTGCTACACCAGATGTTCATTGCAGATCCCAACATTGCCAAATTAGTGCATTTCCAGGTGATCATATTATATTTCTTATATATTATATTACATAGATATTACTTTAACCACAGTCAAGGAGTCTTACGTTTTGACAGTCTGTGATAAATCAACTGAGTTAGAGCGGTTATGATGAAATATAGCAGTAATTGTATGTTTTGCACTGTTGCACTGTTTACATTTTTCTGGTAAATACAAACTTTTGTTTTTAACTAGACACACGTCATGTAAGAGTGTGAGCTCTGTGATGTCATATGGATTTGTTTTCTGCAGGGTTATCCTCAAGCTCTGCTTCCTCTGACTGTAGCTGGCATTCCTTCCATGCACATCTGCCTGGACTTCATTCCTGAGCTCCTTGCTCAGCCTCAGCTGGAAAAACAGGTGCATTACTAATTCATCAACCCATCTGGCCAGTTGTCCCTCTTTTTATATCCCTTTTACTGTTTATACTTTCAAACCTTCTCTTAACTACACAGACATCACAGTATTTATCACACACTTTGCCGTATGTTTTGTGTCCTGACTTTATTTATGCACTTTCCCTCTCAGATCTTTGCCATCCAACTGCTGTCTCATCTGTGCACACAGTATGCTCTGCCCAAATCCCTCAGTGTGGCACGTCTTGCTATTAGTGTGATGGGCACCCTACTTACAGGTAAGAAAGAGCCCATCTTCCTTTGTGCAGTTATATTATGCTGCCCTCCTCTGGTTGCAACTGAATATGACAAGTCATCACTTCATAAATCTTTTTTTTTTTTTTTTTTCTTTACCCAGTCTTGACACGTGCCAAGCGGTTTGTGTTCTTCATGCCAACATTGCCATGCCTAGTGTCATTTTGCCAGGCCTTCCCTCCACTCTATGATGATGTGGCCTCCTTGCTGGTCCAGGTGGGCCAAGTGTGTGCTGCTGCTGTCGCCACCAAGGCCCGAGACATTGACCCATTTATCACCAGTATGTTGGCAGTGAATTGTATTTCTTCACCTTTTTTTCTGTACATGTTTGTAATCGTTGCCTCTCTTTGGCACTTTTTGGGATGGCTTCAATTTAAATTAAATGTACACAAAGAAAAGTTTCTTACAGCATGTAATATGTAAAAGATGGGTTTATAAGAAAGCATAAGTTACACATGATCCACTTTTCTTTTCAGGATTGCAGTATTTGAGGGAGAAAACAAAGGAAGCACTTGGATCAGATGTGGAATTATCCAAAATGGCTCTACCTAAGAGATCTACTGAGGAACTTGGTGGAGCTGATCCTGATGTCCAGCTGTGCTACTGTATAGAGGCCACCTTTATGGACATTATTAGTTCCAACGTACAGGAACTTTAAAGAGATAAGGAAAAGAGATGTGCCCTTGTTTGTGCCCTGGGAAAACTAGCATTATGTGAAGCACATTTCTTTCAGTTGCATAAACAACAATCATGCATTCATGTGAAGGAGTAATATGGGACTGTGAGTTAATGAAATGGTCACTTCAAACAACAAAGCAAATGTTGGACAATTTGTAAGTTTGTACTTATGTCATAAGAGTGTAGTTGACACTCAACAATGGCAAATGTTCTTGGTCTGTTTTCTAGACCCATTTAAAAAAAAAACAATTCCCTTTGTTCTATCGTTATTCTCTTTTTTGTCTTTTGAAGTTTTGGAGGTATGTTCTTTTTTTATATTCTGTTCTGCCTTAGTATTGAAATTTGTATTAAACTGTTTTGAAATTGACTGGTTTGTAATTTGTAACATTTGACTGATGCTTAAACTTGTGTGGTCTTATTAACTATGGGATTACTGATGACATTTTCCATTTCTCCTTCCGTCTTTCCAACTATGTGTATGGGAGATTGGACACTTGTCAGCCATTTGGGGGCACTCTTGCCACATGGTAAAACATGCATGCGCCAAGAGTTTTTTCTGAAAGGCAAGTAAAATTTTTGTTAGTTTCCAAACCATTCTCTAATGATGTCCAAACTTGTGTATAAATAAGTTACATTTAAACATTTACTTGTTTCGGTCAATGCAGTCAAAAGTAAATCTCTCACTGCTTTACTGACTGGCACTAAATGTATTGAGCTTCTGTAAAATGAAATGCATAGACACTTACATTTCCCAGAAATGGTGTTGGAGGGAATCTCCCTCTCATCAATGCATTAAGAATAAATAAATATTTATAAGCAGATATTCAGACCCTTCATAGGTGAGACAGTTTTCGTAATTTTTATTTGAGATAAAGACATCAAGATGTGTTTGAAGTGTAAACTTTCAAACTATTCAAGGCCTTTAGCAAAACCATTACATCAAACATTTAGGATTTACTTTAGGGGTGCAGGACTTCAGTTTTGTAGGACGAAACTAGCAGAGTTTGGTATTTGCTCTACTCAAACACAACTGATTCAACTCATCAATTCATTACTAGACAACATGGGTGTGTTTGAGTTTGGCATCCAGGACTGGAGTTGTGGACCCATTTTACAGTGTCTCCATTTTCCCAGACAAACTAATATACATTCATCATCAAACAAATAGTTGCACCCTTAAGGAAGTGTTGGTTTGCAATGTTATTCAGAAGGAAGAAAAAGGTTACGAGGAACAATAAATAATTAAAGTTAAGACTGATATGGGCAATATTTTGTGAACTGCACATATAGGAGCAGTGTCTCTGAGTATGCTGCTGAGCAACCATGTTTACTGATGCGACATGTCAGATGTGTCAGCAGAGTTTTAGTGGTTCCTAATGGTGTCCTGCAATAACCCATCCCATGCAGCTGGAATATTCTCATGCAGTCCCTGCATATTTTGTTGCAGGAGTGGAAAAGCACACACACAAATTGGTTGGTCATCTCCACCAAGACAAAAGCAGGACTCGTCACTCAAGATAACCCGCTGCCATTCTAAGTGACTCCATGACAGCCTGAAAAGACACCATTGCTGTCTTTGGTGACATTGGTGTGGTGTTAAGGGCCTTTGTAATGATCCACATGCATATTAACCTGCCATCTTCCTGTGGTGCTGGCACTAATAGGATGGCTCATGAAGGGCATCACTGCTTGCTGAATGTCCATAGTTGTGGCTGTTGGCTCACTCCATGCATGTCAGACATTCCATCAGTTCTCTGCACAGTTTGTGTAGGTCTCCAAGATCCTTCATGTTGCTGATGTGTAACTTTAATCCACTGCTGGAAACATTGTGCTGTGGTACTCTGCATGTGATCAGCATGCCACACAATATATTAAGAATACCACTAATACACTTAATAATAACCTAATAACACATTAACTTTCTGGAGCCCTACGTGACCCTTCTCTAACCCTTCCAGCTGTTTGAATTGCTTTTGAATTTTTCTCTGTGACATAATTCGCTTAAAAAGAATGCTTCCAAAGCAACAGCACATGTCTGAATTGAAAGGACACATGGTTGCAACTATTTTTTTGAGGATGAGTGTAAAAGGAAAATGGAAAATGTGGATGGAAGGCCTTAGCAGTCAGTTGGAACCCATAGATTAAGCCATTTAAGGCCTTTTGCTTGCTTTTGGGTCTTTCTTTTTATAGTTTAATGTAAAATAAATGAAAAAGCATGAGTGCTTGGGATTAGATTGGGGGACTGCCATTTATGAACAATCCACTTATTTCTTTGCCTAAAAATGGTTTGAGTTCCTGAAGGGAAATGATTTGCACAATCTGACTTTGCTCTCAGGGATATTTCTCTTATTTATTGTTATGTATGTATTTATTTATGTGGTGGGGAGCAGTAGAAAACAAAGACTCGGATAAGAGTTTGTTTCTTAGCAGCAGACTGGAGATGTTTTACTCACAGCTGCACTTTATTCTCTGTTGTGCTGTAACTCTGAGCTGCTCTGACCGTTGCCTCAGGCTAGCAGGGGGAGACATCGCAGCTCACTTTTGTTTTCACTGCGAAGCCCTGTCGATTTGATCTTCTTCAAACAAATCGTCTCTGTTTTCTTCCTTCTTCACTCACTTCTCCTTGAACTCCACTATGAGTGAGACAGGTGGGTTTGAGAAATATAAAAAATGTATGAGTATTAAAAGCTCTCTCAATGGTTTAGATTTGACTGAGGTTTCAGGAGGTCATGTGCTACCTGATAAGGTGCTCATTTGACAGGATATTATCTCTTTGTGTACATGTGTGTCAGAACTTTGCTGAGGTGAGTTGAGTAGGAAGTGAGTGAACACATTGAACTTTGGCTTAAGATGCATGCATACATTGTCTCCCTATACAACCAGTCATGCTCTCTATCCAGGAAACAGTGCACTCTCAAATCATAGAACAGTTCTAATGTAATTATGGCTTTAATTTAATAATTGATATCTGTTTAGTGTTTCATTACTGGCAGCACAAAGTTGATTTGGGATGTTTATTCTGAGACCTGAAATATGAATTCACATCTTTGCAAACAAGCTGAGAAATCATTAAAAAAAAAAACCAATTGGCTCAGATATTGCCCGTATCTTGAATCTTTATTTCATCATTGCACCACCAAGTTGCAAGATGTGGGCCACATATGCACCAGTTAGGAAAACAGCTGAGCCCAGTGATCCCAAATTTTAACATGTCGCTCGGGGGCCAAATACAAGGATAGGTCCTAAGTTTGGTGCCTCTGGGCCTTAAAATGAGTGATTAGCTAATGATTAGGGTTGGGGCTAGGGTTAGAGTTAGGAAAATGGCTAAGCCCAGTGATCTCAAAATTTAATATGTCTCTCGGGGGCCAAATACAAAGATAGGACCGAAGATTTGGTGCCTCTAGGCCTTACAGTTAGTTAGTGATCGGCTCATGAGTAGGGTTGGGGCTAGTGCTACGAACCACTAGTTACCCCTTTACACAACAAGCTGTCTAGAGGAATTCAAGGTCAGCTAACTAGAGTCCCTAGCCTAATGACTATGTGTTGCGGTTACCCCAATGTGGAAGTAAGGTGTATGAGGCTAATGTGAGTGAATGGGAACTGGGGAGGGTTCCTCGTCTTACCTGAGATCCTTGAAGAACCCACGCACTGACTCCATAGCCGGCCAGCCCACGCTTACAGAGAGAAGGTTCAAAAAAAAGGGTAGGCAGCAAACAAACAAAGGTACAACACTTCATCCCAGGTGCTAGGAGAGGGATTCCAAAACTTCCACCTTCTTCAATAGGACCAGGCCTCTATCCCATACCAGAGGCCTTCCTTTAAAGACTCCACTTCAGGATCTCCAGAAGAGAGAGTCCCCCCCCAGTGGCTGGAGTGTGCATTGTGGAAGTATGGTGTCTAGTTAATGCAATTAACTTATATACATCTAACTTTTCCTAACACTAGGGTTAGTGGTTGAGCCAAATCTAGGGTTAGGGTTACAAAAACGGCTGAGCCCAGTGATCCAAAATTTTAATATGTTGTTTGGCAGCCAAATACAAGGATAGGACCGAAGGTTTGGTGCCTCTAGGCCTTAAACTTAGTTATTAGCTAATGATTAGGGTTGGGGCTAGGGTGAGGGATAGAACCAGGGCTAGGGTTAGGGTTAGGAAAACAGCTGAGCCCAGTGATCCCAAATTTTTACATGTCACTCGGGGGCCCAAATACAAGGATAGGTCCCAAGTTTGGGGCCTCTAGGCCTTAGCGTTAGAGCTAAGACTAGGGTTAGGGTTAGGAAAACAGCTAAGCCCAGTGATCCAAAATTTTAATATGTCACTTAGGGGCCAAATACAAGGATAGAGCTGAAAGATTGGTGCTTCTAAGCCTTACGCGGTTAGTGATCGGCTTATGATTAGGGTTGGGGCCAGGGTTAGAGTTAGAGCTAAGGCTAGGGTTACGGTTAGGAAAACAGCTAAACCCAGTGATCCCAAATTTAAAAATGTAGCTCAGTGGCCAAATACAAGGATAGGACCAAAGGTTTGGTGCCTCTAGGCCTTATGGTTAGTGATCGGCTCATGATTAGGTGTGGAGCTAGGGATAAGGTTAAAGCCGGGTTAGGGTTAGGAAAACAGCTAAGCCCAGTTATTCCAAATTTTAATATGTCGCTTGGGCGCCAAATACGAGGATAGGATTGAAGGTTTGTTGCATTCAAGGCCTTACGGTTTGTGCTCAGCTCATGATTAATGTTGGGGCTAGGGTTAGGGTTTGGAAAACGGCTAAGCCCAGTGTCCCCAACTTTTAATGTCACTCAGGGGCCAAATACAAGGATAGAGCTGAAAGTTTGATGCCTCAAAGCCTTATGGTTAGTGCTCAGCTCATGATTGGGTTTGGGGAAAGGGTTAGGGTTAGAGCGAAGGTTAGGGTTTGGGTTAGGAAAACAACTGAGCCCAGTGATCCCAAATTTTAATATGTCACTCGGGGGCCAAATACAAGGATAGGACTGATGGTTTGCTGCTTCTAGGCCTAACGGTTTGTGCTTGGCTCATGATTAGGTTTGGGGCTAGGTTTAGGGTTAGAGCCGGTGCTAGGTTTAGGGTTAGGAAAACAGCTAAACCCAGTGATCCCAAATTTTAATATGTCGCTCAAGGGTAAAACACAGGGATTATTCCCCAGTTTGGTGCTTCTGGGAGTGACTGGCTCATGATTAGGGTTGGAGCCGAGGCTAAAGTTATGGTTAGGAAAATGGTAAAGCCCAGTGATCACACATTTAAAAAAATTTTAAATGTGAATTTTCAGCCAAATAAAAGGATAGGACCGATAGTTTGGTGCCTCTTGGCCTTACGGTTAGTTATCGGCTCATGAATTGGGTTGGGCCTATGGTTAAGGTTAAAGCCGAGGTTATGGTTAGTTTAAAGAAAATGGCTGAGCCCAGTGATCCCAAATTTTAAAATGTTGCTCACGGGCAAAATACAAGAATTGGACCGAACATTTGGTGCCGCTAGGCTTAACGGTTAGTGATCAGCTCACGAATAGGGTTGGATCTAGGGTTAGGGTTAGAGCCGAGGCTCGGGTTAGGATTAGGAAAACGGCTAAACTTAGTCACCCCAAAATTAAATATGTCACTCGGGGACCAAATACAAGGATAGGAATGAAGATTTAGTTCCTCTAGGCCTAAGGGTTAGTGATCGTCTCATTTTTAAGTTTTTGGGTTAGGGTTAGGATAATGGCTGAGCCCAGTGATCTCAAATTTTAAAATGTCACTCGGGGGCCAAATACAAGGATAGGACCAAAGGTTTGGTGCCTCTGGGCCTAATGGTTAGTGATCGGCTCTTGATTAACGTTGGGGCTAGGGATAGGGTTAGAGCTGAGGCTAGGGTTGGGGTTAGGAAAATGTATATACGTTTGTGTGTGTACTTCACAGAACCTCCACAGAGCAGTGGCTGGAGAGTCATTTTCAGCACTGCAGTGTCACTGACATAGTGGTGATGGGGAGTGTTTTAACACTACATTCACTCACTGTCCACTCTATTGAACACTCCTACCTAGTTGCTCCACCTTGTTGATGTATAGTGAGAGACAGAAGTTCAGTTTGTGCTGTTCATCCTCTAGTCGTTCATCAGGACACTGCCCACATTAAAACTGAAAATAATAAAATTTTGCTCCACTTGCAGCTATGATGTTTGTCTGTGTCAGATATGGATCAATTACTTATAAGATGACATGGCATCCTTATTATGACTTATGCAACCAGATGTAGACTTTTTTTGTTCATGATAAGCTCACAACTAAAATTTACCATACTCCTCCCAACAATTTGCACGCTTTCTTTCCAATTAACCCTGTCATTTAATGCTGGAAATGAGAGTGAATGAATTTAACCTTTCCTCCCTAGAGGAGGTGTTAGATAAGTAGGTAATGCTGAAATGCCTGGAGGCCTTTCTACTTGCTGCCATCTGGAGAGCAGACATGTTGCTATTTCTCATACCTGTTTGTGTCATGGTACAAAGCCTGGTTCGGTGGGAGCTATACAGGCTGTCTCTTAGCCATTTGCTGTGAGTGGTAGAGGGATTGTAGCCAGTTCAATTGGGATAAACAGTAAATTTGAGGTCAGTATTGATGTTTTACACCAGTTAGAGACTTAACGGGGTTAATACAGTTAACCAAGACTGTTCAGATGATGTGCTTATTGCAGTGCATTCTTTATACTTTGAAGTAAAATAATATCCTCCCATAAGCCTGGCTTCTGTTATTAATCTTTAGAACCTGAGACCAATTTTGCGAATTGTTTTCATACTTTGACGTACCAAAATATTAGAAAAACATTTATATGAGACAGTAACTCATGCCAGATATTATTATTTTCTTGAGATCCTAGGATACCTAAATGTGTCTTTGAGATGTAAAAATATACAGACTTTAGATATTTGTTTATAATTATATTTCAGATGTTTTGATAAAAATGTTTTTGTTTATAAAGACTAAAAAACACATCTCAAAAATCTTATTTTAAATTGATCATCCAGAGTGTATTTAGCTGAAAATCCAATAATGTTGATTAGTTATTTGTAATGATTAGAATGACAAGGATGGTTGTCATAATAAGATCTTATTGACAGTGGTCCAAATAAAATAAAACAACCTGAATGTCAAATCATATTTTTGTTATTTATGTTTGTATCAGAACTGTTCCTCTCAGGAATATCATTCTGAAATTTGAAAATGTGAAAACTGTGTGAGGAAAGAAAGAGAGCAGACACTCCCTTTTCATTTTCTTCTATAACCCATTATTTTGGCCAGTGACATCATCGGCCCCGACCCCTCTTGCTGATCAGTCAGTGTCAGATTGCAGGTTGAGCAGATACATGTGTACAGAGCAATAAACATGAATTGGAAGATTCCTTAAACTGGGATTTAATTCAACTGGAAACAAGTGAATTTTAGCCGTTTTCAGAGCTGATTCCTTCTCTGATATCCCACAATGAGGGTTAGATGGGGCCATTGTAGTTTGTTACAATATGTGCATCTTGTCTGTAGGTTGCTCTGATCCTGATATGAAGCTTAAAATACTGGCATGTAACTGCACACAATGCATGGATCTCGGAGTTAAGCAAATGCAGTGCTGATATATCAGTCTTTATTATTAATTTCACATTTGTATTGAGTGTGTAATGTTAGTTCAGTGAGCCCACTATAAGCAATTTAAAACGGCCATTAAAAACCACCGACCTTGTTGACAGCTTTATGCTGTGCAGGGTGTCTCCCCCAACCACTCTGGAGGCTCAGAGCTTTTCGTAGCCTGACAGATGGCTCAGATGCTCAGAGGATATCCATATTAATTGCACAATTACAATGCACTGCATCAAGATTGTGCCATTAACAATGTGATTGAAAAAGCAATTATGGTTTTTGATTATCATCATCCACTGTAAAACGGTGTTATTTTGTTGTCGCCTCTGGGTGCCTTTTTTCCCTCCTCTTCTGACAGCAAATTGATCTCCGCAGAGTCTTGGGAGGCTTGCACTCCTTCCTGACTGGCACTTAATTAGCTAGCATAGCATTTGCATAATGAGCTCCGCGGGGGAGGTGTGGAGAGTGGCGCTGTTCTGATGAAGACCTGGCCTGTATGCATCCTTAATTTCTGAATAAAAGTACTCATCTGGGATCAGTTTCATCATGAAATCAGTTCTAGAATAGATTACAGCAGAAATATGATATTGACTGATACCTTGGACAAAATACTGGATAATGAAGAATAGTGTGAGTTATAGATTGAAGGTCAATGAAAAGGAGATGCCTGTCCAAGAATGCAATCAAGATACATAAACCCTCTTTTCCAACACCGAGCAGAACAGCTGTGGGTGACCACTCCAGTGGCTTTCCCACTTTGAACATGGCTCGGCATGGAATGCTTACAAACTGGGCTGAGCTGGGTTTTCTCAGCACAGTAATCTCAGCAATGACTGTGTTTCTTGTGAATCCACGATCAGGAAGTGTCTGCAGTGGGTGGTTAGGATAGCTCAGAAAAAGCTCAGAATGGCCCACACAGGAGGGCCCACAAAATTATTAAGGACGAAATTCAGCCTCAACACAACCTCTTCACAACTTTCCCATTGGAAAGATGATACAAAAGAGTCAAGAACCACCAGATTACAGAACAGTTTCTTCCCCCAGGCCATCAGGGCTCTGAACACCACACACCTGAGTGTCCTCCCTCCAAGAACCATCTAATCTGATGCTCTTTTTGACACAAGAACCCAGCCAGATGTTTTATTCCAAAAGATAGCATGAATAACAGAACCTTATAAACAGTACACTGCTTTGATTCGCACAATTCACTGGAGATTTAAATATGTCACACACACACACACACACACACACACACACACACACACACACACACACACACACACACACACACACATATATATATATATATACTTATTTACATAGTTTCCATCAAACTACTTCAATAAAATGGCCTCTTTGGTGTGTTTAGATGTCTTTATATTTCAGTCTACAATTCAAGTCTAAGCTATGATATCAAAGTAAAATTCAATGAGCTGCTCCATACTCTATCTTGAGCACAACACAACTAAATGCAAACTGTTTGTATGAGGATGCAAAATTATTTTTTTTTTTTGCAAGGGAAAACAAAATGTTTGTAAGGGAATGCAATGGCATTTTCTTTCCTTTTTTTGTACCCATGACACTTTGGGGCCTCTGTATGTTTGTAATAAATATAACAATATTAAAAATATTTTTCACTATTAAGAACTGTACAAAACATTTCTCTAGTGAGAGCAAGCTTCTTGATTAGTAGACAAGGGGACATTTTAGTGCAAATATAAGCCAAATACATTTAAATGCATAATAATTAAAAATGGACTTTTACTGAACAGACCAAACTGGTCAATATGGTCAAAGCTGTTGCAGAACCCATTGTTTCCTAATAGTTCTCAAAAAGGGCTGTCACACTTCCACAACACCAAATTAATCAGAGTTGCTCCTAACAGCTGCAGGCATTAGCACATGCCTAAACCCTATCCAGAGATTAGATGAAATACGTGGATAGAGGGAGGTGTGTGTGGTTGTGATTTACCATTGTGGTGCAGACATGTTTAGTTGGGAAGCTGATGTAAAGGTTGGAGATGAGCTGTAGGGTGAGCTTGGCTCTTGTGTTTGATCCAATCTTCAATGCTGTTATTATGTCAGGTACTAAAGTCTCTCTGCAAGGCTCAGCCCCTGGCCTTCTCAGCTGTGAAATCATATGTTTTATCCCCCTCTCCTGTCTGTGTGCAAGAAAGACAAAGTGCTGTCTCTCCAAAGAAAAGAAGAGAAAGATTGCAAGGAGAGCAATTTTGAAAAACAAAAACAAAAAGAGTGCGCAAATGACGCTATGGGCATAGGACTATTTAATAACTAAGCT
This sequence comes from Acestrorhynchus altus, assembly GCA_034509495.1. Lineage (NCBI taxonomy): Eukaryota > Metazoa > Chordata > Actinopteri > Characiformes > Acestrorhynchidae > Acestrorhynchus > Acestrorhynchus altus. The sequence goes on from CM067519.1 coordinate 16,379,366, forward strand.
TGTTTATTTGAGAAATGTATCCTACTGTGTCACAACTCACAGCTGCAGAAACTATACAGCTTGTTGTACAACTCAAAATGTATGTGTATAATGGAGACAGTGTGATTATATGACACATATTGTAATATGAGTCAGCTAGGTAATGACACTACAACTACTACACTGTGTTTAAATATAGGTATTTGAAATAGTATTGTATGACAACACTGCTGCAACAAAAAGATGGCACATCAGAACCAGACGAGGGGGTAAAATGAGGTACTTGGGCAGATAAGACCTCTACAAGACCATAGTGGTAATATGTCATGGATAAGAATCTCTGATAATCACTCGCCATAATTGGATTTTCAATACAGCTTCCAAAATGAACCATGAAAGCTAATTATACTTCTATTACGAGGCGGATTTCATTTTAGTGGCACCAGTATGGCGATTAATTTGAAATTAGATTATAAACCTGTATCAAATTAAAGATAATGAAACGTGAAATAGACACCCTGCTTTTACCCTACGCTTTTCTCTGTCCAGGAAGGAGAGCGAGGTAAACTGTTTAAGAATCGTCAGCTTGAAATGTGTGGTTATAATTACTGATCTAAGGTCAGCTTCCCATCCTTCCTAGATTCACCTTCATTAGAATATGAAAGACATGAACTAATTTTCACCCAGCACTACTTATACATGGACTTGCTGAGTGCATTAGGTTCACATGCCTCCTATGTACACTTAGTGGCTATTTAACCAGGTACAGTTGCAGTACACAGTTCACATACTCTACTCATCATAAACATGAATATGATATGAATGATATGGCAATATTGAGCTTTCAATGATCTCTTTAAACTGGTTTTCTGGGGCAGAATGAGTTAAAGTATACATTAACCTATTAATATTATTAATTCAGTGCTGCTGAAAGTTGCAAAATGTATTCATTAGCAAGGTCAATGCCTCTGACGTCTTGTTAATTAGCCTGATTAACATCTCGTAGCTTCTCTGTATGTTTGTTTGACATCATTCCTTGGATTGACCAACACAATAAAACAGGAAAGTCCATTGAGCTCATTACAGATCCGAGAAGAATGATTGTAATTGTTCAGTCAGGAGCGTCTCTTGGAACATACACAACAGCAGATTCAAAGATCATCAGTTACAGCATACTATACATGTAGCCACTTTGTTAAAGTTGGAGTTGGAGTAAAGTACAGCATTAAGTACATCAACATGGACATCAAATAAACCTCTGCTCTAAAACCCCCAGCAAAGTTTGCAACTGAGCACATGGACAGTCAAAAGGCAGTCTAGAGGAATTTTTTATGATCGAGTGAGGCAAAGATATCTGGAGGAGTAAAGGTGAAGCATTCAGTCTCTTCAGTCTCCCCTGCCTTGGATTAGTTGCCTTCCTGCCCTAATCAACTATGTACAAATTAATATAGACCTTCATTATCTGCTACTGTTACTATTATGTCCTCTATCAAACCACCATCATTACTTCAGTACACTGTAGCATTACAGCATGTATGTGGTGGTCCAGTGTCCTCTTATCAATAATGTATAAGTAGTTTTACCAGAGGAGGATGGGTCCCCCCTCATGAGCCTGGTTCCTTCCAAGATTTCTTCCTCCAGCTCTGAGTTAGTTTTTCTTAGACATGAAAAAGATGATACAGATTATATTCACACTTGCAACACTCCTGGAGTCTTCATCTCCACACACCTTCCGTGATGGTAGATGATGTGGAAATGTCAGGCTGCATTATCAGCAATGCAAATAAAGTAATCAGTAATTATGCCTTTTTCCGCTCCAACCTTTTATTACTGCTGAATGATCACGTGTTTCAATTTGCTCTCTCCCAAATTTAATGCTTAATTATTTTATTTTTTCCAGAATATTCATGTATTTCAGACAGAGAGAGTCAGAGAGAAAGAGAGAGAGGCCTCTTTTAAAAAGCATTTGGTGTGTGTGCCTGTATTTGTATGTATATGCAGTAAACATCTAATCTAAAGCTAAAGGTAATTTAAATAGTAAATATTTTTTTACCTACTCTCTTAGATCCTGAGATCCATACTTTGAGGGAAGATACATGGGTTGGACAATGAAACTGAAACACCTGGTTTAAGACCACAATAATTTATTAGTATGGTGTTCTAGGGCCTCCAGGTTAGCACCCGAACATCCCTTTCAGACAGCTTCCTCTTGCGTCCACAGTTAATCCTGTTGGATGTGGTTCGTCCTTGGTGGTATGTGCTAACATTACACTGGATACCGTGGCTCTTGATACATCACAAAGACTTGCTGTCTTGGTCACAGATGCGCTAGCAAGACATACACCAACAATTTGTCCTCTTTTGAACTCTGGTATGTCATCCATAATGTTGTGTGCATTGCAATATTTTTGAGCAAAACTGTGCTCCTTCCCTGCTAATTGAACCTTCACACTCTGCTCTTACTGGTCCAATTTGCAATTAATGAAGCTTGGCCACCAGGCTGCTCCAATTTAGCCATGAAACTTCCCACACTAAAATGACAGGTGTTTCAGTTTCATTGTCCAACCCCTGTACATATTCTAGGATTCATAACTCAAGATCAGAGTTAATCCATATATTGTAACAAACTACAAGACTTATATTACCATTTATCCATTTCCAACTAAGTTAAATGGATACATTTTAGAGTGGAAATGGGGATTGCCCAAGTTGGAGGTGTTCCACTCAGCTTGGAAGGTGACTAGAGCTCACTCAGAACCTGGACCTCAGATTCCATCAAATTTCACTAGTAATAACTTTATGGACTTTTGAGTAACAAAATAGAAAATATACAGAAAATTCAACCCATAATATTAAGTCACAACAGTTTGTCATCTGGTCTGGCTGATATAGAACAAAATATAGATATAGAAGAAAAGTTGGAAACCTTTCATCCACTTCCACAATCAGAATTAGAAACTATTGTTTACTCCACAAATTCTGCCACCTGCTCTCTAGATGCAATCTCGTCAAGCTTACTTAAAAAAGGTCACACACCTAAAGCTTTTAAAGTAGCAGTTAAGAAAACAAATCTGGATCAGAATGTTCTGTCTAATTCCAGTCCTATTTCTAATTTACCTTCTAAAAACTGTGGCCCAACAATCAAGAATCAAATATATATAATTCCAATCCAGTTAAAGCCATAGCACTGAGACAGTCCAAGTTGTGCTTTCACACACACACACACACACACACACACACACACACACACACACACACACACAGAGAGAGAGAGAGAGCTAGAGAGCATCTAGGTAGTTAAGTGCCTTGCTCAAGGGCACTTCAATTATGTCCTGCCAGGTCAGGTCATAGCAAGGCATACTTTATTTACTTACAACAACTTTTATTTTAAGGTTTTTCACTAATTAAGCTAAAGTTTCTTCCCATACTGTCATCGTGTGTTATCTTAAAGTAACCATAACCATAGACTTTTTATTCCCATGCAAAAAGCACATTAAATTATTCTCACGATTCTTTTTCTCAGAATAATTTCTTTGGCCCAGGGACATCCTATCTGTTCTTTCCTTTGAAGCACTTTTTTCTATATAGAATGCTCCAGTGAGCTGGCAAAAGCATGTATGAGAGAGAGAGAGAGAGAGAGAGAGAGAGAGAGAGAGAGAGAGAGAGAGAGAGAGGTGGTGTGTGGTTTCATATTTGTATGGTGTGCCTTTTCCCTCAAAGCTTTCTGTTTCTTTTGGCACATTCTCTGTTTATTAACTGCCCCTTGGGCCCTCTAACTTAGTACAGCAGCTCTGTTCATGAAGTTTAACAAGATCTCTCTTCTTCTGGGAAAAAAAATCCATCTGATTTAGTTTCCAGACATTATGGAGGGACCTCTGGCCTTCTAAAGGTTTCCCAGTTCTTGGGGTTGGTGGAATTTCAGTGGCCTGAGACAGCTTAAACAGCCATGTTTCAATGCCTGTGGTGCATGGAGGTGAAAGGAGAAGAGGGCTGTTATCAATAATTTGCATGCTTTGTTTTGCCCTGTCAAGGCTGTTTTAACCAGCTGTTTTTGAGCAGTGAAGACATGCACTTTTGTGAACAAATTATTCTTGTCATATTACCAGACACCCTTAAACTCCACTTACCGTTTCCAAAACAACATAGAATAGAAGAGACAATCACTTTGTATTCCACAAAAATTGGCTTAGTGAACTTCATATTAAAAAACAGAGGAAGAAAAAGGCAAATGATGATCACTAAAGTGACAGGTGTGATTTGCATGTGGGTCTGCCTTTGATTCCTGAGCATTCTGCTGTTATTGGACCAGAGGAAGGCGGAGATGGAGGCTGTCAGTGCAGCAATGCTGCTTAAAACAGCCCAATTAGGGTGACGGATGGCTCCTGCCTCCCCAGTCTTCTCTGGGGAATATGAATGTACAACTCAAGCGACGCAACAAACAAACAAACAGACAGTCAAGAATTTTTCATTCTTTTCCTCCCGTCACCTCTCCAAATGTTCTTCATCATTCCTGACATGGCAGGCTATTTTTGGAGAGGGAGAGCCGGATTGATTCATAATAGATGGCAGCTGTGTAGGCCCGGGTGTTGCAGAATGAACAGGAGATGGAGGGATGTGTGTGTGTGTGTGTGTGTGTGTGTGTGTGTGTGTGTGTGTGTGTGTGTGTGTGTGTGTGTGTGTGTGTGTGTGTGTGAAGATTGCTTCGTATAGAGCATGGGCCCTTGTGGGACAGGGTTGAGGAAATGCTGAGATGTACCCAGGGTTCCTCTGGGAGCCCTGCATATCCTCTCTCACCTGCTAACTGCACAGCAGTATGCTCCTCTCACTGCCAATCTGACTGACAAATAAAAAGCACGGTAAAGAAGCCTCTCTCCCGACAGCCCTGGATTAGCTTATTTTGGTATCTTTTCCAGCATATTTGCTACTGATTGCACTTTCTGCATTCTCTTCATGCTCCATTTGTTGTAACAATCTAACCGAATCCTCTCCCCTAGGATTTCATGCTTCTCCAAGTTAATGCTTTTGTGCATTTAAAATAGGATTGTTCTCTTATTTTGTGGTCTGGTGTAGTATTTGGTATTACCAAGTATGTGTTATTACCATTATTACCATACAATCATGTTGTTTTTGTTTTGCATATTGTATTTCAGTATATGTAAACACCAGCTTGCATCAAATAGCAGGCCATGTGGCATTTAAACGATCTGAGAAAGGTCTTTCCCAGGTCATGCAGTGGGTTTAAAAAGCTGCAGTGTGTTACCCCTGATGAGGACTACAGAGAAAGAAATGGTTTGTTCAGTGAAATACATAAAATCAATTGTACAACTTTTGGCAAGTGTCTGAACTCTTACAGATCTTAGAACAACAAATTTAGCAGGATGTTTTCTTGACATATTTTTAAGTTTGACATTTGAAATGTAAATATTAACAGTTTAGAGATTTGTACACATTTTTTACCATGTTTTTATTCTTTTTATCATTGACTTCCCATCTAAAATTTTGTTGTTTTTTTTGTTTGTAAATACAATAAAAATCTGGATGTCCTTTATTATCTGATTTATTCTGATGCCTAGGCTGCAGCTATGGTGGGGCAGGTACTTGATAGGACTGCCCTTATGAAGAATCCTTAGCAGCCTTGTCACACAAGTAGAAGAATCTGGCAATGCTTTGTTGTGATGTCACCAAAAAGGTTCTGCCTCTTGCAGCTGTGACCTGGAACTTGTGAGGGAACTCAATTAAATTACATGAAAAACATTTTTAACAAATTCTGCTTACTGGGCTTTGTTTTGTACTACTTTGTAGTTCTGTTTTTCCCTTCATATTGTATGTGTCTCCTTCATATGTTTTTACCTGGAAAAGCATCAAAATGTCAGTTTGAGTCCTGTCGAGATGCTTACTGCTTCAGTAGTGTAGGTAGGTATATTTAGCAAAAAACATCTCAATGTTAATTGGTCAATGCATTCTAGGAAGCATGGCTTTTTCTTATTGTGACTGGTAGATCATTCAAAGGAGGAGTGGGACTTCGCAACCAACTGCAAGTCACAGAAATACTAATGAAAATGACTGATAATTTAGACTTTAACAAAAATGCACCTGAAGTAATGATATATTGTTTACAGAATGTAAAGCACTAAGTATAATGCTCAGTTTGATTATTTCTGCTCATTTTCAAAATTTGTTGTTTTAAAGTCTGACTAGTGAGCCATCTCCTCCTTCAGCCAGCAACTCTGTGTTTTAGTATGAAACGGCAGACGTTGATAACTCTGACCTGACCAAAAATGGCCTTTGGTGCTCATACTTTTGAGGAGGCCAACACCTGATTTTAATTAGTATTTTAAAAAGTCCCATTTTAAAAAGTCCCATCTGGGTCACATTATTGGGGCTGTGGCCTAGTAGTTAGGGAACCAACCTTGTATACAAAGGGTCCTTCACTTTGGAACAACCAATATATAGGTTTATCCTACCTGTCTTGCTGATCATTCAGAGTAACAACATAGCAGCATGCAGACAGGGAATATATATGTGGACAGAGCAGTTAACATGCACTGGGTGGCTACTACGACACTTAACCTGGATTTAATGCAGTTGGAAATTTGTAGATTTTAGCTGTTTTTACAACCTGAACAGTTGATGGCACCATGTTTGGATAGGGTAAGTCTTATTATTTATGTGTATCATGACTACATGTTACTCTTATCCTAAGTTATGAAGCCTAGAAATGCAAATTTGAAGTTTTCTAAAAGTTGAAAACTGAAAAACATATTTTTTAACATTTTTTCTCAAGTTTAAGTATTTGTGAACATTAACCACCATGTTTATTGATTCTTTTTGTTTATTTCAGTTGCATGGAGGCTTTTACATTTGCGTGATTTGACATAAAATGTATTTGAACAAATTGAGAACACTGTGGGTTTCGAGGAAAGGTGTAATGACTTTCCTGCCACGTCAGGAATCAGTAATCATGCCGCCAAACACATCGAGCCACATCACTGATTCTGGTTCACACCTGTTGTCATCGTCTCTCTTTATTCCGTATTAATTTATCAGACTTTTAAAACATTTCTTCCCTTTAAACAAACATACTGTAGATCTAGCAGGTGCAGAGCATCTTTATGTTTGCTTAGAAAACTCATTAAGAACACCACCTGAGGACAGAATGAAGTTATCTGGGGTTTTTTTTTATTGTTGTTCTATATTTATATATAAAATTCTTTATATAGAAGGTCAAAACAGATCCAGAGGCTAATTTGTTTCCTGAGCTGTAAATCATGATGATAATTATGCGTATGGGAGTGTAATTCATCATGGATATGTGTTTTTGTTCTGTGCTTCAACAGGGGGCACTGCTACACATTTGCAATTAAAAGTTGCACTAAGCCCATATTAGAAAATATATATAATATGTCTTCATGATGTTATGTTGAATGTAAACTACTTTACACCCACTCACAACTCTTAATTATGTTTAGTGATGACAAGAATTGATTTCAAACAATTGAATTGTCTGCATCATTAGCAGTGACGCAGGTCATTTAGCTTACATTACAGCAGTGCGGGGCTGTAGATCAAGCTGACAGCTGTCTTTTGCTGACAGGGTGCTTCTACTGACAAGGAATTAAAAGAAATATTCAGCCTGAGCAGCTCTTTCATTCTTGTGGCGGATCAAGGAAATGGTCTCTGCTCTTCAGAGAATTACTCTGTTTCTTTTTATACACTGTGGTGTCAGACACAGAAGGAGAGAAGACAACACGGGGAGAGGGTGGCAAAGAGAATGCTGCTTATTATAATCACTGGGACTGGAATCTTGCTCTTTGAATGAGATTTTCCACTCAAATAATTTGCACGTAGACTGAAATTTCAGCTTTTACTGTCTAATAAAATCCGCCAAGGCTGGTAATAGCTATGGACCTGTACCATAACTTCTGACTGGGTGTGCAGTCTTACAGCTTAAAATTGATCATTGAATGCCCAGTAGTTAGGGAACCAGTTGGTGGTTAGGAAGGAACTGGAAGGCAACAGTTTGATTCCCGGAACTGGCAGGAGATGACTGAAGTGGCCTTGTGCAACTCCTCAGCTACTCCGTGGACTGGGCTGGCCACCACTCATGCCACCACTCTGGGCTGGCCACCACTCACCGCTCATGTCCCCCTAGTGTGTAAATTCTCTAGTGTGTATTTTTCACTGTGTGAAACATGCTTCAGGAGCTGTACCTTCAAATCCACCTGATCATATTATAATTTCTCCTTCATAGTTTTACTCATGCCTCATAATCTATCCCCCACCTCATTTCTCTCTTATTTTACTCATTATTTGAGTAGGATCAGGCTTTAGACATTGGCACTCCTTTAGCATGTTGGCTGAGTGAGTGTGTATTTTTATCATGGGCATTGTCAGGCACGATGAATGGAGGCTCATTAGTTAGCTGTAAAGCCTCTAACACTGGGCTCTGTAATCAAGCTGTAGTTTGGCACTATGACAAATGGTATGAACGGCGCAAAAAGCTGGGGCCAAGGGCCTCCTTCAGTGCTAGCATGTCAAGGGGTATTTTACACACTGTGTATGCATGAGTCAGTGTTGGATGAGATCTTAAAAAATGGTCAGCATTGACATGTATGTTGTCATGTTAACTTTTCATACCTAGGACAAGTCTGTACCAATTTCAATAGTGAATAGAAAAGTCATAAGGGGGTTGGGTAATTGGTACTTCCAAATTGGGTAAAAACAACAACAACAACAACAACAACAACAACACAAAATGTGCTCCTGCTCCTTTCTCACACCGACTACGGCAGGGGTAGGCAACTCCTGGAGAGCCACACTCCTGCACAGCTTTGTGCTCCTGTGATTCAATTCACATATTAATGATCAGGTTTATTAGGTCTGTTAGAGGGAAAACTGCAAACTGAGCAGGAAGCTGGTACTCCAGGACCACAGTTGCCTACCCCTGGACTGTGACATGAACACTGTGGATACTGGGGTATCCAGAGAAAATTTCACACCCCGCAATTCTTCTCATGAACATCTTCACCTCCTGAACATTGGAATCAAGTTCTTAGAGGCACATAATAAGCTATGGAATTTGGGAGTAGTTAAGTGGTTTAATGTTAGCAAGGCTTGTATTTGACACCCACAAAGCTTTGTGCTTTTTTACTGACTGATGATTAAGCTAATCTTAAGTGATCTCTGGATCGATAAGAAGGCTGGAATACAATAAACTCTCTTGCAGCTTCTGCCTCTGATTAAAAAGAGGGGAGAAAAATCAATAGACAAAATTTATGCTGAAGATCAGGCGCCATGTATAAAGGAACTCGTTAAAACTCCTTCTCCTTAAGGTGGAGGATAGAGCACACATAAAATGACTCATTGCTTAAAGTCCCCTTTAATAGTGTGGCAGGAAAAGCCATTAAGCACAGTGTCATTAGAGAAGATCTCAGTTCATATTAAAAGGGCTTGTCCTGGCATTGATTCACCTGTGTTAGTGAAATGATGTGGGATTTCCCTGCTCATCCAAAAAAGGTAATGTATTAAAAATATATTTATCATGAAAAATTGTTTGTCAAATTGCACCCAGAAGGAAAGAACCAATTGTGATGCTTGACTGCAATGATGACATGGAGTCACTCGGAATGGCAGCCAGTCCCACTTTTCTCATTGCGGAGATGATCAGCAGATCTGTGTGTGGTCAGCATTAAGAGCAATGGTTTCTTGTCATGTCTCATAAATCCTGGTGTCATGATGTGAGGTGGAATTTATTATGGACCTTCTTTTTCTGATCTCAAGACTTATTAGAACAGGACAATCCTTGTCCACATACTGCTGCCATCTAAAGAGCTGGCCTTGAAGACACAGATACTGTGCTATGGCCAATAGCATCATCTGGACTTAAAAATATGTGGGATGATATTGGACACTCTATGAACACTCCACCCCTACTGCACAACCTGTGAGAATATTCAAGCTGCATGGGAGGAATTATTACAGGACACCATTAGACCAAGACGTCATGTAATATTATAGCTCAATAAATATTGCCCAAATCAGTCTAAATTTTAATCACTTATTGTTCCTGGTAGCTGTTATCCTTCATCTGAACAGCACTGCAATGTGACATTCCCTTCTGGGTGAAATTATTTGTGTAACATTTCTTTGTAATATTAATATTAAATTCATATTTTGTTTTTAAACCTACATCAAATTTTATAGGGGTTGCAAAAGGTAGTTTGACCCTTCCTTCAAATGACTTTAAATGTGTGAATCCTTGTTTAAATTAAATTTTGCTCTCAGGCTGAGAGCTTCAGGATGCTGCTTGCTAAGCAAGTGACAGACAGGACATTATTTATAACTGTATGCTTATAACTCATTTATTTAGCAACAAATTTCATTCAGTCTATCACAATAATGTATTCATGTATAAGTGAATAAAAACAGTCTCCATATGTAGCATTTCATCACAGTGCTCTGCATAAATAATTCTGGTTGAACAGACACATAGAAAGGCTCTAAATCCTAATTTAATCACTCTTATTTAAAATTTATTCCATTCAGTGTTAATAATATTTTTGCCTTTGCTGTAAATTCACCATTTTTTAAGACATGGTTTTCATTGGACAATAATGATTTACTCAACATATCAGTAATAACATAGAACAGAGCATTTGCTAAACATGTCTGCATACAGTTACACACAAATATCAGGGATATAATGTGACCAGGCTTACATTTCCCTTGCAAGGACACTCAGTGTGTGTTTATGTGACTGCTTAACACACACACACACACACACACACACACACACACACACACACACACACACACACACACACACACACACACACACACAAGCACTCTGCCTTTCAGTCTCTGTCTTGAGAGCACATAAAAAGTGTATCTTTTCACTCGTGAAGGTCAATTCATTTCACAAGTAATTGCACTTCAAGGTCCTTTAATTTTAATTAGATAGTTAATCATTTAATTCCCTGCCATATCAATAAAGCCTGTCAAGATTTTTCTTTATTAATCTCGTAATTGTCAAACCTCATTAGGGCAAATGGGCAGTAATAGTTAATAGCAGAGCACAGGTAATGATGGGAGGACATAACAGCCGTACAAGGGCCTTTAATTCCTGCTTTCTGCTACTCATGCTGTGAATTATTGGGCCCAGGGTGGACCAGTTTCTGCCCTATTAGACCATCACAAATCCCCTATTGTTGAAAATTATACTCTAAAATCACACAGCTTAAACATAGCCAGTCTGCCTCAGCAGAGTCGGTGAAGACTTATTAGGTTACATGTATAAAGTAAACATCAAATTCATGACTCATGAAAGGAGGAGACTAGTCTACAGCCTTCAGTTTCATTGCAAATCTGTTTTCACAAAAAGATTTTTGGAAAAATTTTCACACTGTTTTTAACTAACTGCAATTCTTGGTCTAAAATCTTCATACTTAACTACAAATAGCTGCAAATATTTCTATCCAAAGCAAAGGTCAACAAGTTTAATTTTGAGCAGCATGAGACTGGCCCACATTCAGCTTGACTGACGTGACCTGTGGGTGGGAGACAGTAAGGTCCCAAAATCAACTGAATTTACATTTTGGAGACTAAGAGGATAAAATTTGTCACCTGACCAGGTTGTTGTATATAAAATTCAAATACAGCATCAGTCTAGCACAAATGAAAAATTCCATGAAATTAAGAAATTTTGAAGAAGAAAGCATTACAATTTGCTGCATCTGCTCAGGCCGTGTCTAGACGGCTGCTACACTACACCTGAGCTATGTGGCAGCAGTGGAAATAGTCTGACTGCTCTGTCAGCACTGCTTCACTTCTAAAGCGATGCTCATGAATATTTCAGTATTTAGATTACCTGCAGCGGCACCACTGTAGATTTGTCAGAGCGCCTCAGACATGAGTATAACGTAAAAACCAAGCAGGTGGGTTGTGAATAAAATATTAGTTGAGAGGTTTAAGATAAGGATGGGGCATTAATTTTTGATCAAGATTGGGCTGCTGGAAGGCCTAGGAGTGATACAGCTGACCACGGGGTGGCACTGTTGGGCTGTGAATACCTGCTGTGCTTTGGATTAGTTCAGGATTTATACCAGTGAAAATACAAAATACAAGTAAACTTGTGAGACAATTTTAATGAAAAAAATGAGTTGGTCTTAATTAGTTTGTGTACATCTGTTCTGACTAGTAAGAGGACAATGAAAAACATCTACCTGGACAAATGTAGGTTCCATGTTTGAACTGTACTCCAGATGCATTACTACTGCAGAAATGACCTGAGTGTAATAATTGAACAATTGCAGTTTATTATGGATTTAAGCTTTACTTATTAATAAATGTATGTGCCAAATACATAATGTTAAAATGACCCATTAAAGTACACCAGGAACAAAACATGATTGCCAGACATCTCAGAATGGAGTTGTAGAGGTGCTAATGGTGTCCAATACTAATCCATCACACGCTGTTTGAATATTCTCACTCAAGTCCTGCAGATATTGTGGTCGGGGTCAAGTGTTGATAGCGTGAACCATAGTGTCCCACACAATTTCAATCAATCAGAGATAGTTCTGGAGATGCAACTGGCCATGGCCTAGTATGTGTGTCTTTGAGGAAGCACTTCAGACAGCAGCAGTATGTGGACACGTGTTTGCAAGTAGAAAGAGACTCTCATTAACATAACACTGGGCTGTCAAAGTGTCTGCAGTGAAGACCAAAGGTGATCTGGCATTGTACAAACTTGCACCCTAATCCTCCCTGCATTTTAGAATTTTTAGAAGTGCCTCAAACATAGTACTGTCTGTCTACACCTCCATAATATACTGTGTGTGTCTGGGCAGAGCAGTTCCATAGCTGGCTGGTTGCAGAGAGACAAAGCTTAACTCTGTTAGACTGCTACTTCTGGCCTGCTTGTCTTGGCACAGGAAAGTTTGTGTTGGATCTGAAGGTCAACTATTAGAAACTCAATGAACCATATTGCAGTGTGTGAGCACTGCTCATTTCCATAAGCACACACAGACTTTAATATGGAGATGGTGAGGAAATGTGTTGTCCTGAGAACACACATATGCTTTCCCATCTCTAGCTTCTCTCTATTTAATTACTCCCAGCCTAAAATACAAAAGCAAACACTGAATTGGCTAATCCTGTGCTCATTTGCATGTCTATAGAAACCCGTCCACAACATAAATTTAATTTGTTGATCTCAGTCTGTGCTCAGTCAGTCTTCTTGGACATTTTTAATTTTTAATTTTTTTTTGTTTGTTTTTGTTTAAAACCTTCCATTATCCAGTAATACTGGGCTAACCATTGAGAAAGCTGTTAAAGAGGGTTTAATCTTTTATTCTACTTTTCAAACCTCGGCTGGGTACTACTTAATCTAGAACAAGGGTGCTGGATTAAGACTTTTAAGTATTACTAAGGATCTAATGAAACTACAGTGTTCCCTTTTTGACAGTTCTCTGTACCTGAATGCTAGAAACATACTTGTTGTTTGGCCACACATTGCGTAGACAACTGGTTGTGTCATGAATGGAACTGTGCACATGCTTGTCTATGTGGTACTTGTGTTACTGGAGACTTCTACTTGAGTGCAGACCAGTGAACACTGACCAGGTTTCCACATTGACCTGTACACGACGAACAACATTAGCACAGCATAGAGCTTTTCCCTGTAATGGAACTTCAAATAAATGAATAAATGAACCAACAGTTATGAAGAAGCTATAAGAATGTCACACTAGATTATGGTTATGATTCTGAAGTGCCAAGATGAGAGCACCAATAAAAATTCTACATGCGAGCTGCTGTTCAAGCTCGAACTGCCTACATGTTCAAGTTTTTGACATTCTTTTTTGATGAATCCAGAATCTTTAGAAATAAGATTAACACTATGATACGTTCAAAATTGAGATAGAGTTGAGGTTAAAATAAGACTTTAGGTTTAGGAAATAAAATGACACTAATTGCTTTGTGTTCAAACTGTTTATTTTCTGCCTGTCTGTGTCTAATTGTTATGGTGATGGTCATGCTATATTTAGAACACATTGTGTGATTTCTGAAATACTGAAATATGTATGAATTTCTCCTGGGATGAGGGAGGAGCCTTCCTGCCCATCCCCTCATCACAAGTCTGTTCACCATCACTTGTTTTTATTTCATTTACTCACTTTTCTCCTCTGCTATTTCCTCTCCACCTATTTCCAGCTCTCGCTATCTGTCATGTTTTGTTTTTTTTTGTTTTGTTTTTTTGTAACAAGAAGGACAGTGCTGCAGAAAGATGCTCGCTGCCTCTGAGGGAATGTTTATGTTCAGAGTGTCTGTCTCTTCATCTTGCCTTCAATAAACGTCTCATCCGCCTGCGTTTGTACAGCGTCGCTTAAAGCAAAGCAAAATGCTGGCTGTGTGTTTCTCTCTCAGAAGGGAATTGGTAATGAATGCAGTGCGCCTTTCCGAGAGGGAAAAGAGAGGCGGACTTGGCAGAGGAAACACTCAGCACCAGCTGTCACTTCAAAGTTCTAGCTCAACTCAGTTGAGACTTTATGTTTAGGCACCTTCAAAATACTAGCAAGGCAGTGGTTTGACTAAGCAAACAGCTGCTGTGCCAGTGAAAGGACAGTAGGTTTTGATCAGCAGGCCAATGTTGTGAAGAACTGCACTGTTAAGAGATGTTTTGCTTCACTCTGTTCTTTAAGTGTTAAGCTATTTTGCACACTATAAAATGTTAATATTAACTCCTAGAACCCGAGACTCTGTGTTACATGCCATTTCTATGCTTCATATATTAGGAACAAAAGAAAACTACAGACATGATACACATATCATTACAAACAGCAAGACCTATCTATTGTGGTTTCAAGGACAACGAGCAGGTTTCTCTGGGTGTCCCACAATGAGAACAGGATCCATCACGTTATTAGCAGAGACCCAACTATGTTCCTGAGAACCATAGCCCTCGCAGTCAATTACGTTCTGCAGCTCATCACCTTGCCTCAGAGTCCAGGCTGAGAAGGCAATTCCAATTGGTAAGTGACATCATTAACCTTCTTAGACACAAAATATGGACCAATATATTTGGGCTGTAACTTTCTACAACCTCACTCAAACCTGAAATCCCTGGTCAAGAGCCACACCTGAACTCCAAGCTGAAAGGAGCAGTTTTCCCTATGACGTCTGTTGACTTGTTTTTTGTACTGACTCATGGTCTTACAGATGCAGACATTAGTCTCTTCCCACACCTTCTTGCTTCTCCGCATCCAGATGTCCACTGTCAGCACATTGGTTTGGCCAGCTGTCCAAGGGGCTAGTGGAGTTTGCTAAGGGAGTGGTAGGCAGGCAGTCAGACTTGTAGTAGTGTTGGTTAGAGAGTTCTGGGTGACACATACAATATACTGACACCAATCATGGATTTTCTTGTGACAGTGCGGAATTTTGCAAACGTTCCTGATTAACTTATTCACATTGACCACTAGTCTGGGAAATGATACCCAGAAGTGAGACTAACATTGGACCCCTAGTATTTAAAAAAAACAAAAACAAAAAAAAAAAACAATTGTGTGCCACAGTCTGAAAGGACCTCCTTGGGTACCCCAAAGTGTCTGAAAAGATGTTGGTATAATGCCATGGCTGTGTCCATAGCTGTTGGCAGTGTCTTACATGGGGTGAACTAAACATAGCATGAAAAACGGTCTACTACAGTCAGTATAGTGGTGAAACCTTCTGAGCAAGGAAGCTCTGGAAGGAAGCAGCATAAGCTGTCTTGAGGCAATTGAATGCCTCCTCTGCATAGACAGACCAGGTAGGCTTCCAGGGTGAACGCTTCAGTAGTGCAGTAAGAGGAGAAGGAAAGCTACTGAAATTATGAATAGACTCATGGTAGAAATGAGCAAAGCCAAAGAAACATTGCAGAACTGTACTGAGAACTGGCCAACAAGTTACTGTCTCCACCTGTTGATCACTCATGGCTACTCCATTGGATTTGACTATGTAACCAAGGAAGGACACTGATTGAACATGGAATTTGCAGGTTGTTTTCTAAGAGGTGATTTAGGGCTGCATGGAGATGACTAACATGTGACTCAAGATCAAGAGAAAAATTCAAGATGTCATCAATGAAGGCCACAAATCTATAACATGTCTCTTAAGGTGTCAATATTGAAGGAAGCTATGGTTTGGCTAAAGCTGAGTCTACATATTCATAATTCTCCCTTGTGGTGATGAAAGCTGTTTTCCATTCATCACCCTCTCAAATATGAATAAGATTATAGGTACTATGCAAGTCCAGCTTGGTGAAATGTGCACCCCTCAGTTGTTCCAATGCTCCTGTTATAAGTGACAATGGGTAGCCATACTTCCTTTTGACATCATTGAGGGCATGATAATCAATACATGGCCTCAAGCCACCATCCTTCTTTTTGACAAAGAAGAAACCATATGCAGCTGGGGACTGGTCTGATGAAACCTTGTGTCAATGCTACATCATGTACTCCTCCATAGCCCATTCCAGCAAGACTTGGGGAGAGGAGCACCTTCTATCTAGTCAAGGGGACGATCACTAGGGTGATGAAGAGGTAGCTGAGTAGCCCAGTCTTTGCTAAAAACCTTCTTAAGGTCAGCATACTCGAAACAGTGTGTATGTGTGTGTGTGTGTGTGTGTGTGTGTGTGTGTGTGTGTGACATCAGGACTTTCAACATTTAGTTGTCTAAACAATATGGGGACCAGGAAAGGACAGCTGTCTTCCACACTCACACTTTGCATAATTGGAGCCCCGACAATACAGACACAGACCTCTGTGGTCATACACAGTATTAGCAATAACAAGAACAGAGACCAAGAAGGCTTCATAGTGCTGTTAATGGCAAAATGTCAATGAAGATCAAGCATTTAAACAACCAGGTAAACAGGTGAAAACAATCAATATTCAACAGGGGTGGGTAATGGAGTCTGTTTGGTCTTGGGAAACAGAGGGCAGCATAACAATGGCTACATTTACATGAAAATATGATTGAATTAACTCTGATTCTACATTCAGCTCTGGGTGATTGCATACACACTCTACCCAACAATCTGATGAAAATCTGTGTTTACATGCACCCACCAAATAATCCGATCCAAAATGACGATCATGTATCACCACCATGATCAAGCTGGACCAAGCCGATTGGCCAACATGCCCAGCTGGTTGACCAGCAAGTATGTCCACAGTCAAAGGCAACATACCTTACACTTCTCAGCTAACCAGCTAGATGACCATCATAGGGTATGCTTTGTCTAGATGACCAGCCTTTCAACCACCTTGACCATCAAAGTATCTTAACCAGCTTAAACCATCCAAAACCAGCTACCAGCTAAAGCTGGTTTTCTGCTGTTTTTTCCAGCAAGGTATCAACTACCCAAAATGCCCTCCATACCTGGATGAAAATGGCGTGGATGTTGGGTTTGCTAATGACTTGCTCTTAAACTTTAAGCATAAAGTTTCCCACTAGGTCATCAGAAAACTCAGCATCCATGCCGTTTTCATCTGTGTTTCATCAGAGTCGCTCTTCCCTGAAATGGACCAGAACTGCTTTTCTGACTCTTAGTTTTGACTTCCATCTGTTCTTAATTTGCTCTACATTTTGTGTAAAAACCCACTGTCCTTCATTTGCTTAAATCCTTGGCTGAACATCTCGTTATTGTGCACTTTACAGTCATCCATTCTGCACATGCACATTGCAGAATGTACTTACGGTAGTAATGCAGAACGTTCTTTCCGATTGGTAATCAGAAACAGGTGTTTACATGATTATTATTCTTCTACATATTATTTATAGGATCACCCACCTCATTTAATCAGATACAAATTGTAATCAGAATGGCCTTAATCTAACTTCTCTATTCTGAGAAGTTTACACATGAATATATTCTATCCTGACTGAGCAATTAGTCAGATTCTTAATGGATTATTAGGATGCATGTAAACAAAACCAATAAGTATGTCAGCCATTTTCCAGTGTCTGAATTGTAAAATGAAATTTGAACATGATTTTGAGGGCAGTATAATTTCCCACAAGGCATCTGTAGTTTACCAAACATCATAACTTATTTATTTTCAGCTGAATATGGACCAAATTCAACTGTGAGTCTCGTTACTAAGCAGCACAGTGGAACGAATAGAGCTGACGACGTTTGGACATATAGCTGCTAAACCAGTGATACTTATGAGCCACTGGTTGAAGGATGGTGTGAAGTTCCGATGTTTTCCAGTAACATTAGTTCATAGATGGGAGGATTATGTATGTAAGCAACACAACAGCACAGAGCTTTAATAACATTAATTCAGAACTCAGTTTGTGTGTGTATGGAGTTTAAACACTGCACACACACTCGTGTGTGTTTGGGTCTTTCTACTTGTTTCCTTTATTAAAAATAATACAAAAATATTCAATTCCTCTAAAATGATATGAGATGTATTTATACAGCTTTCCCAAAAGCAATTTAGCTTTCAGTCCAGAAGAGCTGAAGACAAAGCAAATATCTTGTTCATGGGTTAGATACGAAATGAACTTGTCAGGCTGTCTGGCTACAGAGTGTAGGATTTCATTGTGATGTGTTCACCTTCCTCTGTCAGCTGCTTTTAGAAGTTTCCTTTTGTGCTGAAGGGGTGCAGCTGTCTTGCCATGTTTCACCACCACAGTGTTTCGACGATTTAGAACAGCGTGCTTCCTGCAGCCGCCAACGGCATATTTTCATGATGTCAATCATATGTTCACAACTGAGAGAGGCCGTATGTCACTGTGCTTGTGGTTGGCAGATTGAGGCTTGTGTGTGTAGGACTGGAGTGGAAACATGACAAGTGGTGGGTGGGCAGGAGAGAGAGAGGGAGAGCTATCAACATTTTATAGTTTGATTCATCCATCGTGCCATAATTCACAGTTATGGCCTGTAGCCAGTGGCAGCTATCCACTCTTCACTCTCTCCCTCTCTCTATTTTGGAGAAAGCTACAATTTTCTCCCCCCCTCCTTCCCCCTCTCTCAGTGCATGTTGATAGAGCCAGCTATCAAAGAGAAGTCATGTTGATGAGGAAGGAGACATCCTCCGTTACATTATTTATTTTCTCAGCTGCCTACCATAACCCTCTTGAGGTGTGTGTAGTGTTCTCACATTGCACTATTTCACTGCCTGCTGTACAAACTACTACATGTTGGTTGACATCCAAGGCAGATACTCACTTTCGTTTGTACATCTGTACGTGTTCAGAAAATTCACTTCACTGATTCTACAGTGTGCATGTGTTGTCATCAGCAACATGTATTAAAACAAGACATGTAATGCTATATATATATATATATATATAAAGGTTTCTTCTCTAGTTTGGACAAAAATATTTTTTATATTTTTATTTAAATATTTCCAAGAATTATTAATAATATAATAATTTCCAAAGATAAATTTATTATTAATATTATTAATATTATGATCAACCAGTTGTTGTGTCAATTAATGAAATAATCAGAGATTCAATTCAAAAAACAATGAAAACAGAAGTAAAACACCATTTAGCATATAAATGCCTACACGTTGTACCGTAAGTCAGTTTTTAATTACTAACTAATTACTGCTGATTTGTTGAGAAGCTAAATGTTATACAATATTTGGATTTAACCCACCAGGTCCTGCTGCAGCAAAACAGACCCAAACCATGACATTTCTACCCCATGTTTCACAGTTGGTATGAGGGCCTTGGGCTCAGATGCTATGTTTGGTTTCTGACAAACGTCTTCTGTGGCCAAATAATTTCACTTTGTCCAAAGCACATTGTTCTAGAAGTCATGCTCTTTGTCTTTAGTTTTGCCCTGATGTCTTTTGTTTCCTCCTTGTACACTTCTCATTAAAATCAAACTTGTGCAGTATCTTTCTGATGGTCGATGTATGCTTTGACATCAACTGTGAACAGAGCTACCTGTAGGTCGTGTGATGATATTTTAGGATTGTTGGAAACTTCTTTACACATCTTACCGTTTACTGTTGGGTTTGACCTGTTTACAGTTGTTTTAAATGTTCTTTACTTGTAAATTATTTTATGGACAGTGGAATGACTTATTTCTAAATCTTTTTAACTACCTTCCCAGAACTGTTAGTATTTGCACTTTTTAGATCTCGCCATGGTGATTTCACTGACTTCAACAAAGAGCAAACCAAACTAATGTCTGAGGTTTAAATTAGACACACTCCTCCAAACTCCTCTTTAATGATGGTCTTACCATTTGCAGCTGATATGCTGCACCTGACTCTAATTGTAGGCATTTAAGTAGTAATAAATATGGGGGTGAACTTTTTCGTCACAAGAAATAATAATTCTTTAATAATTGTTTTACAATTTTGTTTAAAGACATTTATTCAGAAGTATTTTAGTTACATCATCTCTATCCCTCAATATTGTTAATCAAATCAAATGTCCATATGTTTAAAAGAAGGTTTTCATGGAGTGTCTTAACTTATTCACATGACTGTATTTCTTCCAATTTTAAAATGTAAAATGTTTTATCATCTTAAACGGACATTTTCCTGCTTTGTTTGGTTTTTGTGACCCATTGTATGAAAACACTGCATCTTACTTTATACTGCTATGGACTTTTTGGAGTACAATGCATAAAACATAGTTTCTATTGCCTCACTTGAACTGTGACCTACTCCTGTGTGAAACATCTAGTGTAGGGCATGAGATATGCTTTGATGCTGTAGCTAGAGGCAGAAACTAGCTGGCCTGCAGAGAACTGCAGGTAGCACATAATAATGGTGCTGTTTGAGTGGGCAGGTTACCAGTGCAGAATTGCTCTCTTCCTTTGCATAAGTGCCTCTCCCACTTGCTGCACCTGTGATGAATAATATATGGTTCTCTGTCTGCTTGAGCACCAGCCCAGGATCAAACAATAGCCTCCGCAAAGGTGTGTGTTTATGAGGGAGACAGTCCTTTGATAGGGTGTACAATGTGTGTCTGTATGCTTTCATGAACTCCATTGCCCACAGCTATTCAGCATATTGCATTTGCTTTATTCCTGCCTGTAAGAGTACATTAATCAGTACAGTAGTGCATGTTTATTGCAAAGCCCAGGGTAACCCAAGGACCCTTTCTACAATTCAATATTTACCACTAAGAGTTTCTGTTCAATCCAATAAATGAACTTCTGACTGTGTGTTTATTATTTCTGACTAAGCACACCTGTGTCTAATTTGCAGTCTTTCCATTGTTTGATTTATCCCTTCCTATGATCTGTCTCATTTTCAACCTTGCTGCCTCACCACAGACTCTGTTTTATGTTCATGTCCTTGCTAAAGCTTCCTGTCAATGTTAAAATGCACAGACTGCCTCTCCCTGCCAACCTTTGGTGATGAATGCAGTTATGTCAGACGCTCAACATCATTCCTGGCATCTAGAGCCTCTGGAGTCTTTCCTACAGCTCCACTTAAGAGGGCATTTATGCTGCTCCGGCAGGCCAGACTGAATATATGAGGTGCTGAAATGGAGAGTAAGTGTGACATTTTAGGCTGTGATTAGTGGAGAGCTGTACTTCACATCATTTGGGTTTTGACAGATGATTTGTGTTTATTATGTGCATTTTTCAGCAATTGTGTGTACATGTTGTGTATGTGCATGCGTGTGTGTGAGTATGTGTACGTGTGGGTTTGTGTGTGCGCATGCTTGTGCACATTGAGATTCCTATTGACGGCTGACAGCTGCGGGTTACTGTCAGAGTGAGCAAAAAAGGCTGCCTCATTTCTCTTTTATCAGGAATGGATTTGAAAGAGGAGGAAAGAAGGAGGGGTAATGACCTGAAATGGAATTCATTAATTCTAATGATTAGCTAGTCAAACTGGTCTTTTACACCCCACCTCCCGCCCTCACCCCTGAAATGCACACACACTCTCTCACTGCATTCTCCCTTTTAACCAGAAGGAATGCAAACAAACCATATTAGGGGCAAACGAGTGCAAATGCAATGTGGCAGTTGTATTGAGCTTAATTTATTAGGAGTGATTACGCGAGGCCTGCTCCTGCCTGCCAGGCAGAGGAGATGACTGAGTGTAAATAAAGGGAATCAGTGGCTTTATGAAAAGTGGAAATTGCATTAATGCTGATGCACAGAGCTGATGACATACTGCTGGGGCCTGCCACTTCCAGACATGCAATTATTGTGTGGTCAGATAATGAGTGCTTACCTCTGTGCTGGAAGAGAAAACCATTTGACAAGTTTTGGCACCATGTAATGACATCCCAGCAGAGAGACATGAATTGGTTTTGAAAATAGTGATGTTTTTTTTTCCTGAATAGGTTTTGCCAGACATTTTCCGGACACCTCTCTTTGATGATGATAGTATGAAGAAAGTCACAATCAACTAACCACAAGGAAAGAAAAGAGCTTTCTCATTTTTTCTCTTTTAAAATTCATGAAGAGGAGCAGAGCAAGCAGCTCAATTGTGTGCTTTGTGATGAGGTCTTTTCATTAGGAGGCTTGAACTGACTTCAGGTGCTGAGGGTCACCTGTACTCAGGTGCTGTACTCCACAAATCTGGCCTTTATGGAAGAGAGCCAAGAAGAAAGGCATTTTTGAAAGCATAAAACATCTATAAGACATCCCATTTGCAGTTTGCCACAAGCCATGTATGGGACATGGCAAACAGTTGGAGAAAGATTTGCTGGTACGATGAGTCCAAAGTTTTTGGCAGAAACACCGTGGAAGAAAACTAACCATGAAACATGGTGATGGTAGCATCATGCTTTTTTTTAGCAGGGACAGCATACTCATGTGTTAGACTTGCTCAATCAAAGTTCAGATTTAAATCCCATTGAGGCTCTGTGACAAAACTTGAAACTTGCTGTTTACAGATGAGCTCTATCTAATATGACTGAGCTTGAGCTATTTTGCAGAGAAAAATGGGCAAAATGTTGACCCTTTAGATGTGCAAAGCTGGTAGAGACATACCCTAAAACCATGCAACACTTTTCAGATATTTATTTATTAAAGATGTTGAAAACTATGTAGAATTTTCTTTTCACATCACAAATACTTGTTATTATGTCTTAGGATAGAACTTGGTCTAATCAAATAAAATCCCAATAAAATACATTGAAGTTTGTACGTATGATGTGAAAAAATGTGGGGAAAAAGTTCAAGGGATATGAATACTTTTGGCGCATACACATTTCTATTCTCTTCCACCACTCCCTGTGCACTTTTATAAGGGACTTTAGAATCCTTATATTGAGTTTGATACAGGACTTGTGGATTTCTACAGCTCTGTGCTTTCCAGTTTAGATGAGAAGGGAGATGCTACACTATGCTGTGTGGTGAAAAAACGTTCTTCTCTCCACATGAGCTCTATTCTCTCTCTACCAATGCTCAGCTAAGCTGCTGATAGAAGTCCTTGCCTGTTCTCAGACACAGCCTTGAGGCCGCTGCTAGCAATCCACAGGAATGTAGCCTTTCACTTGAACCTCTGTGCTCAGGGCAACTGTGCAACAACACTGCCTGTACCAATTACACAGCTTGTAGGAATTTGTAACAGTAACTGGACTCAATGCTGTTTTAGATGTATGACTAAAAATATGCATGCTTGACTAGCTGTTATGCTATGATCTCATCTCTGGGGCATTTTGAACAACATCCGCTTTGAGATACTTAATCTGTTTGACTTTGAAGTGTCTGCACTCATAGATTTAGAAAATGAACCAAGTGCAAATACAATGATTTCTGGTGTGATAGCCCTCTTAGGGTCCAATTGAAATGCAGATCTGCACAGCTTGTTTTCTTCTGCGTCTGTTTTTGTTTTTGTTCTTGTTCAGCACGTTCCAATTATTTGCTTCATGCAATGTTTAATTGGTGGAATTACCATAATTATGGGCTAAACTGAAATGAATACAGAAAAGTGGCAGAGGATTTGGATTAATCAGCTTGATAATGATTGACAGTAATTTCCGCGACTAACGTAAAATAAACAAGCATAGTTTTATGACTCAATTAACACTAATTGTCAAATATTTTAGATGTGATTTCAGTACTCCATTGGCTGTGCTGCATGGCCCAGGCAAATCAAGTCAAATAACATTAAATCATATTTATTTATATGACTTTTCTTTCTTAACAACAATGTAACTTTATAGAAATGAAAAATAAGATGATCCATGATACACAAAACCAAGGACAAAGACCTGTCATCCTCTGCAAGACCTGTCATTAACTCTGAAAAGGTACAGAGGTAGTTTAGTGTTTAGATTTATGCAAAATAGAGAATGTAAACATTACCAGAGTGAAACTCCAGCAGATCTGACTATAACAGACTATCTGAATATATAAAACAAGTTGGCTTGTCTTATTTTGTCTTTTTGGCACTTTCTTAATATAGCTGCACCTGTAGTCCACCTATAGTTCCAAGTCTTCTCTTTACAGCTGAAACCTACAGCTACAAAATAGTATCATATGCAACCTGATGACTCTCAGAAACATATGTCTTCTGATACTTTTTGGATTTGAGTTAGACCTCCTCCTGTACTAGACCTCTTGTGTTTTCTCTAGTGTCTATGTGACTTTTGGTGTTGTTGAAAACTGTACTCACTACAGTCTGGCTTTATTTGTTTTTCTGAAGGAAAAAGTGTTATAATGGTAAAATCTGTCTTTGTCAGTTGTATTTTCTTTTCATTTTCATGCTTGTAATGTTGTCTATATACTACGGCAGAGTGCAGTAACACAGCCTGTTCTATCCCTACTTTTATACAGACTGTTAAATTATACAATCTTTATAATAAGATTTTATTTTCAAAGATTAATTTACTTTCACTTTTAGTAGTAAGTTCTTACCCTTTATTCCATGTAAGAGTTTTCAATAGATTTGTAGTGCTAAATGTAAAGGCAGGCTACATTAACAACATCTCACTTAAAAATGCCCCATATGTCCTACTAAAACTGATAACAGCATGTGTCTTACATGATTGGCACAAGCGGAATGTTGAAGGTGACATGCGTGATCTTTATGCAGTGCTAATTGGAGGGAGAGCATGTTCACACGCTGACATACGTGATCACTTGCTCCATTTTCTTTTAATCAGTTATGAGAAACAGCCTGTCACAGCTGCCCTGAAATCCATTATTGCTGCAGGAGCAGAATGGAGCAGGATGTCAGTCTCCTCTTCTAATTGAATGTGACTCGCTGTCTCCTGCTTTCATCAGAGTAAAAATGGAAATGAGGTGCTCAACTGCACTCATGAAACATCTATGCTATAATTAGAACAACTGTACTCCAGTCACAGGAGACAAACATTTCTTTTATGTGTCATTAGAGTGAAGCATTAGGAGCTGTCTGATACATGGCTGCAGCGTCTCAGCGTATGGTGAAGCAGCTTGCTAAAGGAGAGAGTTACCAACCGTCTAAGATCTCTCTATCTTTGTGTCTGTGAGTATGTGTTTCTCTATGCCTAGCTCACAGCTTTGGTACTAGTGTCTTTACAGATAAGCTACAAAAGAATATTCAGACTTTGTCTCTGCCTCTTTTTTGTCTGTTTTCTGGACAAAATGTGAAGTGTTTTGGTGATGACATCAGACAAACTGTTAAGATCAGTTTATTACCTTAAGATGGGGTTACAGTATGCAATAAAGATTATCACTTTGGCTGAGTCTGCAGACATTTTTGTCAGTCGGAGTGGATAGTTGGAGAGAGAAGCCAACAGTGTGTGACAGGCCTCTTGATCGCCCTTCAGACCAGTCAGAGCATATCAAACGTTAGATTTTTTTTGACCCAACTCTGTGCGTAATCTGGTTACTGACTCAGTCTAAATCATCAGCCAATGAAAACTGAGCACAAAAAGTAAAAACACGATGTGAATAAAAAAAAAAAAGCCATGTGTTCATGTTTCATTTTACATTGACCTTGAGCTACATTCTGGCACTACACATTGTGTGAAATCTCAGCACTGTGGCAGAACCAAATTCGTTCATTTGCTTTTACATAATGAGTCGATGCAAATGGCAGCACAAACAATGAGTCCTCTACACAAGGCATATTTTGGGGTGTGTTCAGTTTGGTTCATCAACAGGTTGAATTTGAAGTGTGTGATCTGATTATCATAATGCTTGCCATCGGCAGGCAGAGTCTGAGAGAGAGAGTGAAATTGTCCATGCTCTCTCTGGGTGGGTTGACGGTGCTCTCTCCCCACATCATGCTTATTGTGATGCTGCCCCTGCCAGACTGGTTTGAGCTGTCAGAAAGGCTTTAGAGAGGTAGCTCATCTCAGTATGCAAGATCTAAGTGACAAAACCTGAGGTGGATGGGCTACAACATAAGATCATGTTGGGTTTTAATTCTCTCAGCTATGAATAGAAAGATGAAGTTATGGTGGTCACTGACTCACCAAAGCTAGATAACTGAAGGCTGGAGGGGTGGCATGTTGCTGCACTGCTCCAAAGGCTAGAGGTTTTGGGTTCAATCATTGTGTCCATGTAGGGGTGTGAATTGCTCATAAGTGTCAGTGAGTGAGTAAATGGGTGTGTGGTACTATACAATGCTCTGTCCAGAGGTGAAATCCTCAAACCCCATGATCTGTGTAGGCTCTGGGTCCAATGCAACCCTGACCAGGAATAAGCAGATAAGAAGATGGATGGATGAAGAAAATATAGCCTAGTATGATGAAACTGAGGTTCTGTTGAGGTACACAGTGGTTAGGTCTGTATTTGGCACCCACCACATGATCCATGGACACAGTCCAGACAGATGGAAGTGGTTTGGAAGGGAATTTCTTGGCACACTTTGGACCAATTAACACCAATCAGTCTTTGCTTAAAGCATTATTAATAATTAGCATTATTGTATGATTACCTTAAAATAACAGCTTTAATCAATGGGTACATAGGGTGAACCATCTGCTGCTGTGTAATTTTGGTGTAGCATGCGAAAGACTGTAATGATTTACTTCAGCAAGCTATAAGCAGATAGCATAGTTATACCAGATTTCATGGCAGAGGCTTTGAAGAGACCAATAAAGAAACAAGGAAAAGAAGAAAGAGCATGAGACTGCACAAAAATAAATCTTGGACTGGCATTTGTGTGTTGGCAAGAGGGGAAATGATGCTGTTTCAGCAAGGTTGTTAACCCAGAAGCTAAGTCACTCCATTTAAACAGACTTTAGGTTTTTATGAGTGTGGTGTAAAAGAAAATTAGAAAATTAGACTCCACAACTACAAGAGGACCCCAGTAGCAAAAAAAACTACCCCATATAATATTCTTTTAAATGCCTTTCAAATTTAAATGCACAATTAAGACTGAAATGTATCCATCTTCTAATGGCTATTTCCAGAATGGTAAATGATCAGGTCTTAAAGCAAGACTTTCTCAAACCGATTGTATGAAATGACTTCAGTGCTCTTCAGTGGCCTTTCCAATTAATGGACAATTAATGCTGAATACAATGAAACACCTTTGGGCCATGATAGAAAAGGAGGTTTGCAGAAAAAAGCAAGTCCATAATACAATCAGTAACATTTAGGATTCTTATTGGGGCGGGGGCAAAAATATTTATTAATTTATGATATGATATATACATACATAAAATCATTTGTGTGAAAGATTATGAAGGCACCAATGAGTTAGGTTTAATTATGTGGTAAAGGCATCTAAGACAGAGCCAATTTGGGTCAAGGAGGCTCATCTTGGAGCAGGGAGAGAGATGTGGGGATGGGAGATACACAAAGGAGCCTTTGGAGCACAGACTTGGGGAAGATGGAGAGGATACAGAGATTGCAAATTAGAATGAATGGCAGGATGATGACTGTGATATCATCCATTGTGTTTAATTGCATGTATTTGTTTGCTCTGTATCGCTCTCTTGTCTGCTCTCTGCCTGAGGTGAGCTCGGGGCTGTGCGTAGACAGTGACATCTATCATCTAGAAAATTAAATCAGTGCTCAATACATATACACAAAGCAGACTAACTCCCGCCCGTGGCTTGGCAAACAAGTGAATCATGGATAAACTCCCACAGTTTTATCTTAGCTGTCTGGAATATAGATGCTGTAGTCTGATGTAGACTACTGCCGATGTAGCCTTTCATATATTGTTTTTTTCAAGAGTTACAAGGCCATCTCTATCCTGTGTGTTGCCCATTTTAAAGCACAAAATACACAATTCCATCCAGGAACATTTGGAAAAGTGAGATGGATTTATTCCAATGACTCATTTCTGCTTCAGTGTGTGAACTTCTTTTATTAATATAATTGTTTATTTCTGTTGTGTCTGGGACAAGCCTAGCTCCACCGTGTGGATGTAAAGAAAGAGATAGATCATCTGTTTCTGCACAGTTTGTGTTGGTCCCTTTTTTCAGTGCTCACAAGATGCTGTCCACAGGATGCTGTTGGCCGGATATTTCTGATTGGTGGAATGTTCTCAGTCTTGCACTGATTATGAGTGGTTGAAACACTCTGATCCACTCATTCCAGCATAACAAACGCTAACACACCACCACCATGTCATTGTCACTGCAGTGCTGAGAATGCCCCACCACCAACATAATACCTGCTCTGTGGTGGTCCTATGGGATCCTGAAATTTGAGGAACATGGTGAAAGTAAGCTAACAAACTATACAGAGAAACAAATGGACTATAGTCTGTAATTATAGAATTGCTAAGTGTTCCTGTATGGTACTTGGAACTGTTAAAATGGACAATGAGTATACAAACAAGGAGGTGGTCAAAATGCTATTACTGATCAGTGATTTTTTTTTCTTTGCTAATGAGGTTTCTGTCTCCTTGAACAAATGGTTGAATATATTTGATATTATTTTTAATCTACAACACTATAGGAAACAGGTTAACTTGTTCATATCATCTGCTTTTCTATTTTTAATGAACAAGTGGGAATAACTTACATTTGGAACACGTGTCCTCCACCCTACAACTTTCTGCTTTGGTCAGTTTGTGCACACCATAGTCTCAGGGTTGTGTTGCTAGCCTTGGACTAAAGACAGCCCTATCATTTCTTTATCTTGTCCTTCATGGCAGATTTCATATCGATCCCTGCTGCTCCGTAATCACTCTAATCGAAGGCTGTCACACACTATGGTTGATGTATGTGATACATTATCTAACCGTGGAAAGGAACATCAGTAGCTGTCATGGTCATTGGTGTGATCTCTGATGGGATATTGATGAAAGCTGTAGCCTTCAGCGATGTTGTTATGTCCAAACCGTGACCTTATGGTCACAGCAATAGAACTCTGTGATTGTGTAGATACGCTGCAGTAGCAGTTAGGGTGGTGCTGTTTTTCTCTATCCTGTTGGGTCACTCCGCTATCTCAGCAGTGCTGTCAGGAAGACTAATCTTTTCCACACTACTTTGGGAAATTGTGTTTTGTTGATGTTGCCTTTAACTTGTTTGTAATTGCTCCGTAGACACACATGAACTGGGCCCCTCAACTCTCAGTCAAGCTGTCTGTTTCTGTTTTTCTCTCTCTGAGCATTTCTCTCATGCATTTTCTCTTTGTAGTATTTTTTTTTATTCTGTGTGCCATGAATTATTAGTTGCATCGTAATTCCTACAAGCAAATGTCCTGAAAAGGATTTGTGTGATTTTGTGATAAAAAAAAAAAAAAAAACATCATTACCACACACTGATTACATTCTCTTCGGGACCAGATTTGTTTTCACTGACACTCGTCCAAAAGCACAGATTTGCTTTTCAGCTAGAATTGGCAGATGGTTCATCAAGCATGCAAGTCAACTTATGACATGAGCTCCAGCGGAGCAAGAGAGTATCCTTGTGCTTTCTAACCAGATGTGTGTGAGAGCAGATTGTGTTATGTTTGTGTCAGTTTTTATGTGTGCTGTAGGCTTGTCTAAAATGTAAACATTCATATAGACCAATTGTGCTTGCACACCAGGGGATTTAACCCATCTACTGCATTTAACCCATTCACACAATGAAACACACACACAAGGGGCAGTGAGCACACATGCACAGAGTGGTGGGCAACCCTATCCGTGACGCTCGGGCAGCTGGGGAGTTAAGTGTTTGCTCAAGGGCACTTCAGTGATGTCCTGCCAGTTCAGGGAATCGAACCAGCAACCTTCCAGGCACAAGACTGACAATCAAGACAACCAAGCCATGGCTGCCCTAATATATATTCACCAACAAAAAAACCAAAAATAGCACACAGAAGGAATAGACATAAATGAAAATTGGTAGGTAGGTTTGACATTGTGAAACATGCTAATGACTCAAGTTTCACACTTGGCTGGGCATGTGATGTAAGCAAGGATGAGCCTTATCTCTGTACCTGACTGACTATATAAGGTCATTTTCTTGCAGGTATTTTTCATTCTAACTTGTGCTGTTGTATTGGTAATATTGGTCCTTTGCAAATGAAGTATGACTTGAAGAGGAGTTTGAAAGCATTTTGAGTAGCTGGAAGATTTCAAAATGGGTCACACTGCAGGGTTACACGATGATCTCATTGACATATTGCGTGCCACACCCATCATGCATTTATTATCATAGCACACGATTGGTTGAAGGATTTGAGAGACACACATGAAACATGAAATGGGAGGTCCGAGATCCGAATGTCTGACATGCGCAGAGTGATCTTACAGCCACGAGTGCAGACATTCAGTGAACAGTGATGCTGTCCATGAGTCATCTTCTTAGTGCCAGTTACCCAATGCAGGACTACATACATGTAGACCAGTGTTATGACTGCCCTTAACTCTATGTCAATGTCATCAAAGACTGTAAAGGTGCCAGACTGTCATGGAGTCACTCGGAATCTTCAGTGATGTGAAGATTCTGTCACTTTTGTTTTGGTGGAGGTGACTGACAAATCTGTGTGGGTACTGTTCCATCGCCAGATCTATGTCTGATTGAAAATGTGTTGGATGCTATAGGACACACTATCAACACCCCATCACTACCACAAAATCTGCAGGACCCAAATAAGAATTTTCAAAGCTGTGTGGGATGGATTATTGCAAGACACCATTAGGAATCTCTATAACTGCTTGCCAAGATGTCTGGCAATTGTGTTATTTCAGAAGCCATACTGAGAGACACTACTTCTATATGTGTAGTTTAATAAATATTGTCCATATTAATCTAATCATTCTGGCCTATCTAATCATAATTAGTCTACAGATTGTAATCATTTATTATTTCTGGTAACCTTTATCTTCATTTTGAATAGCATTGCAATTCGACACTTCTGGGTGCAACTATTTGTTTTGACAATGTGTGTATGAACTGTAGAACCAGCTCTTCTTTCTGTCCTGTTTGGATTCAGGATTTGACTGCTCTGTTTAAAAGCACTGCATGGAGCTAAAGGAGCCTGTCATCTTTCTCTAGAGGCTTGCCAGTAGCATGCCCTCTCTTTCCTTCTTTCCTTCTCCCTGTCTTCACTTCCTCCCTTTGTGGGTTATTAAAGCAAGGAAGAGTCCAGCAGCACAGAACTGTGGGAAAATCTCTCGGACACTGATCTTAGACCAGCTACCGTGACTCAAAACTGGACCTTGACCATTACATGGAGAGTCAAAACACATGTTTCAGAACAGTTTATGAATTCATACACTAGCTTCATACACAGGCAGGAGGAGAAACTTGCATTAAGCCAGAATACCTCTGCCTTGTTCTTTTCTGTACCAAATAGCTATGGCAAAATGGCAATAATAAAATAAAAACAATATAATACAATAATTATTCGTATTCTAGGCACAGTTGCATATAGATGCAGTCCAAGAAACTAAATATATGTACTAGTCTGGAATCTGGCCTTCATATTTACTATAAAAAACAGAGCTGCTATGTTGTCTTGACCTTTGCTTGTGCTACTGTTACTATAGCACAAGCCATGGGAGCATATTTTACCTTCTAGCTGGGATTAAATACTTGGGGACTTTATCAAATTGCTTCATCTCACTTGCTCACATAGGAGGGTGCTGTTGTTCTGTCACACACTTTGGAGGGAGTGTTCATCATCATCATCATCATCATCATCATCATCATCATCATCATCATCATCATCATCATCATCATTCTCTTCCCATGTCTTTTTCCCCTTATCTTTGCTTCAGTGTTTACCCACTGGAAAACCCTCCCATGAATCTCTGCCTTTTCTTGCTCCATATATACTGATCAGCCATAACATTATGACCGATTCTTTGTTTCTACACTCACTGGCCATTTCATCAGTTCTATTTGTCATGCAGGTTTACGGTTCAATAATAACAGACTGGAATCCATATTTTGTTAACTGCCTTTCACATTGTTCCTCAATGGTCATGACCCCATAGGACCACCACAGAGCATGTATTATGTGGGTGGTGGGTCATTGTCAACACTGCAGTGACACCGACATGGTGGTGGTGTGTTAGTGTTTGTTATGCTGGAATCAGTGGATCAGAGTATTTAAACCATTCATGGTCACTGCTATACTGAGAACCAGTTATTTGTGTGTAGATATTATGTGGGTGGTGGGTCATTCTTAGCATTGCAGTGACACTAACACTGTGGAGGTGTGTTAGTGTGTATTGAGCTGGTATGAGTGGATCAGTCACAGCAGTGTTTAAACCACTCAGTGTCTGCTGATCTGAGAACAGAACACCAACCAGAAATATCCAACCAACAGTGTCCTGTGGGCTGCATCCTGTGAGCACTGATGAAGGATGACTAGAGGATGACCAACACAAACTGTGCAGAAACAGATGAGCCTCTGTCTTACATCTACAAGGTGGTAGGAGCACCTAATAGAATGGACAGTGAGTGGACACAGTGTTTAAACACTCCAGCAGCACTGCTGTGTCTAATCCAGTCATACCAGCAAAACACATTAACACCACACCATGCCAGTGTCAATGCAGTGCTGAGAATGACCCATCACCGAAAGAATGCCTCCTCTGTGGTGAACATGTAGGATCCTTGTCATTGAAGATCATGGTAAAAGGAGGCTAACAAGGAATTCAGAGAAACAAATGAACAACAGTCTGTAATTATAGATCTACAAAGTGCTCCTGTGTGGTCAGTGGAGCTGATAGAATGGACACTGAGGGCAGAAACAACCGTAATGTCATGGTTGATCAGTGTATATACATTTGTTTTTCTAGGCTTCAGAACAGCTAACACAGTCTCTGAGGAGTGTTTGTGGGTAAAATTGGTTTTCTGTACCATACTGTTCATGGTGAAGCTGATATTTTTACACTGATTAAAACAGAATTCATTTCTTAAGGATGCCTCTCACAGACAGCTGCCCACATTTCCCCATAAGGGAAGCTAAAGAAAGATCAGTTTGCTTCAGTTGAATATTGCAGCTCAGTAACATTTTCTAACATTGTGTTAATCATGATTCCCCTCACACTATTCAATCATGATCAGCAGTTTAACTGTTAAATTGTGCATGAAATGTATAAAAGAATGTGCTTCACATGGATGTCTATTCTGCTTGGGGGTCTCTAGAATGAACACCGCTTGACTGACACTGTATTGTAGCTGTTTGACACTAGTAACAGCTTTCATAGAAGATAAAGTGTGCAAGTACATTATCAGTCAAGCTCTGGCTTCATTCTAACTCTGCTGCTACTATCAGGTGTGACAGGCTATTAACACCTTGCTCAGAGCATATCTTTCCCCCCACTGTAAAAAGGGATCCCTTAGATCAGTCCCCAGTGCCTGGCCTCGGTTAACGCCACTGCATATGTTTGTGTGAGCAGCATACCAGAGCTGTAATCATCTTTTCCTCTTTGACAGACTGTGTTCCTCTGTAATTTTCAATTCTAACACTACCTGTCAGATAGCTGTGGGAGGTGCTGGGGTTATAGGGCATATTAACCTATTACAGTTATCCAAATCTCTGTTGAGCATTCTCTACAGTTTCCTAAGGAAGGAAATGACAGTAATCAGTGGTGAAAAGGTGTGGCAGTGTTGGGGTAACATGGCAAAAAGTAATGAAACACAACAAAATAATGACTTTTATGCACATTACAGCTTAAACCCTTTTTAATTAGAGTGATGTAAAAAGAT
This sequence comes from Acestrorhynchus altus, assembly GCA_034509495.1. Classification (NCBI taxonomy): domain Eukaryota; kingdom Metazoa; phylum Chordata; class Actinopteri; order Characiformes; family Acestrorhynchidae; genus Acestrorhynchus; species Acestrorhynchus altus. The sequence goes on from CM067519.1 coordinate 16,413,380, forward strand.
AAACGAATACAATTACAAGTACAAGCTTAAGCCTGACTGACTTTGTGTTTAGTGTAAAGGCAGGGATGGTGATATTCCTTTAAAATTATTCTTACTATATACTTACTAAATATATTCCAGAAGGAACTATTGAGTATTCTAGGCTTCATATCTCAGGATCAGAGTAACCTGAAGTCATGAAACATGATTGTTTAAATGCCAATGGAGCCTTCCAGTGCATGTTTAATGTCCATGTGTATGTTCTTAAACTGCATGCAGACTTTGACTGATCAGTGAGAGAGTGTAGGGCTACTGACATCATTGATCCAGATATTGAGTTATTGGGTGAAATGAAGAAGGGGCTCTCTTTCTTTGCTCACACAGTGTTCAAAGTTCAGAACAAAAGTCCTAAGAATGCATAATACTCATACATACATAATAATCAGGTTGATTTATTTATATCCTCCTCAGTCTAATCATTACTCATCACGATTCTTGCATTTTTAGCTCAAAAACAAAGAAATTAAAAAAGTAAAATTTGAAACAGTGAACAACATTTAATATGTTTATTGACAATATTTGTATTGTAATCTATTTGACTGCATAACATTGGGAACACCAGTGTGGGCCTGCATGGCTCTGGACATTTGGGCTAAGCGCTGGGTGTTTAATGTGTCTGGCTCCACTTCTGAACTACACTAACAGAGGTGAGGTATGTTTAGGTGTTTATATAGACCTTTCTGCTTTTTGCTTATTCTCACGACTTCTTTTCTTTACAGAAAACTTCATACTTTTCAGTTAAAATCTCTCTCTCTCTCTCGCTCTCTCTCTCTCTCTCTCTCTCTCTCTCTCTCTCTCTCCTCTCTCTCTCTCTCTCTCTCTCTCTCTCTCACATACCACACACACACACACACACACACACACACACACACACACACACACACACACACACACACAGTCCCTTGATTTCTCTGCATTCTTGTGGTGAATGCTTCCCTTATGCTCTGGCTTTTTGCCGTGCTGTAGAAATTCTGTCCAAACACACATGGACATGTCATTTCAAACATTGTTGGTTCAGTTATAGGTCAGTTGAACTCTTCAATTCAGCAGAAATACCCTTGAGGTATTAGTACTGCATATTTATACCTATGACGTAATACAACTTCTCAAAAGGGTTGCTGGGGTGATACCCTCAAAGTTCAGTCCTCTAAGTTAGAGAGCATAATTTTGTTTTGCATAATATTGTGACAATATTGTTTTGCATTTGTTTTGTTTTTTTTCTTTTAAGCTGAAATGCCTCCATATACTTTATTTGGACTCTTATACTTTATTTGGGCTTTTATTTTATTAAAAAAAAAAGTTTATGAAAAAACACAAAAATATACACATTTATTACTGCAATTGTTCTTTAAACTTTATAATTAAAACAAATATAGCCATTAATGTAGCCTGTTAGATTTCACGCAATATGATTTTACACATGTGTAAATATGTACAATTCTGTGAATACATGTATATACACAGGTGAAAACATTGTATATACACAAGATTTGGAACTATGCACAAAAATCCAAAACAATGAAGCCCATGTGTCAACATTGTGGCTCCAAACAGCTAAAGTCTAAGCACAATTCAATATGTTCTCACTCAAATGCCCTTTTGAATCACAGCTTTGCAAATCACTCAACACAAATAGCACACTTTGGTCACCTAAGAGAGACTGGCCTTCAAATGAAAAACCTTAACTACCAAATAGTCTCACACAAATTGCACCTGTACAAACACAATTAGAAGAACACTTCAATCATTTGTCAGAGTATAAAAGAGGCCTCAAGTGACTGATGCAGTTGTTAGGTGAGATGATGGAGCAGCAGTAGCACAAAGGAAGAGTGAGAGTAAGAGGAGGCCTAGCAGGCTGAAGAGGATAAGGAAGAGGAGGAGGAGGGCAAATACGAGGCAATCTTTCCAATAAGATGTGTAACCTTAGTGAACCATACATGGTTCTAATCATGGCCTAACCATAACTGAAGCTGGATGTTGAGTCCAGCCAAATTTGAGCCACTTTACACTATTCTCAGTTATCTGGACTTTTAGAGAAGAGAATAAGTAACCATGGATTATAGAATGTGCATTATAATGCAATGTTTGTCATTAATGTAGCAAATGTGTCCTATAATGTGTGTGCATATACTTTTGCCAGAGTAGAGAAATGGCCAGCAAAAATGTTTACCATTTTGGAAAACAATGCCATCACCCTGGAAGACACCCTGAGAACAGTCCTGGATGACAATGTTAATTTCACCAACATTGACCAGGTCAACCTGCCAGGTTGACCGTGTCTTGAAATGACACCAGCTGAAGATGAAGCAGGTATATTGTGTTCCATTTGAGTGTAACTCTGACCATGCAAAGTAGTAACAATACAAACATGTGAATGTGAGAACAGGACCCTCTCAGTATCCAGTTTGGACAGGTCACTATGTACCTCTCTATGGAGGCCTTTTGTCTAGTTTATTCCAACTGCTAACACACTAAATTGACCTGCATATCAGTATTTAAACTGACACACAGAGCAAAACCTCTCAAATCTCCAAAACTCTAAACAAATTTTCTGCTTTACACCCATTTTGTAATTCAAAATGGCACTTTTTAAATTCACTGAACACAGTTCTCTGCATAAGACACAAGAATCTGCTGTAAAGTCACATGCTTGCCATATCAAAACACGGCCATTCAAAATGACACTACATGAGCTAAATGGCCAATATGTGCCACCTGGTCAAACCCCTCAATGGTTAATTGTTACCACTTTTATCAGGAAGTAAGCACTATAAAGACAACAGGTGATCACCTTTTTTACAACAACAATGGAAGATGAGGCAAAGAGAGGAAGGGGGAAGGTCAGAATGAGAGGGGTAGGAAGAGTGAATGGTAAGAGTTAGAGCTGGTAGAGGAGTTCATGGCCAGAGCGACCTTAATTGATCATGTCATCAACCATGGGCTGACGATACGAGAGGCTGGTCAGAGAGTCCAGCCCACATTGAGCCATTTTACTACTCCATTTAGACTGGAGTACAGGTATGTAACCAGAATTTCTTTCACACTATGTAGTACACTCCATGTCACAGTGTATCAGTTGGGTGACATCTGTTTAGTTCATGAATGGCTGTCATACACTAACTGTACAGGTGTCCTGTATATTTTACTCTACTTTGGGGTATCTTTATATTTATATACTGTATATAGAGAGATTTTTTTTCCCAAAACAAAAAACAACCATGGTGGAGGAATGGGCCAAATTGGTTTGGAAAAATAACAAGATTACAAGAAATTCAAAGCCACATCATCCAAGAAAAACTCTTATTCAACAACATTGACTTAGTCCACACTGGCTTACATTCTCAAGCAAAACCAAATCAGAATGAAACAACTTTATAAGCTGACTTTTGAGAGAAACTCTCAAAGAAACAAAGAGCTCAGATGAGCATATGTGGAGGTACTATATTGAATACAGTACATTCATTGTTTCCCAGTGTATTGGATAACATCATATTGACTGGTTTTTGTTCATTGTTTTCAGGGAGTACTGGAAATGAATGCCCCTGCATCCCCACATGAATTCATCTTTATAGATTAGGCTGGATTCAACCAAGCAAAGACCAGAAGCAGAGGGAAAAATGTCATTGATCACAGAGCCATTATAGATGTTCCTGGCCAACGTGGTGGGAACATGACAATGTGCGCTGCCATCTCCAATATGCATGGTGTCCAGTCATGCCATCCTTGGCCAACATCACAGCCCATATTCTCACATTTCTAGACAGTCACCTGGTGGTTCCAAACTTTATTATCCATTTATGGATGATGGAGGCTACTGTGCTCATTGGGACTTTCAATGCATCAGAAATGTGTGTCTTGATACAGTCCTGTGTCTGAAGATATTGCTTAGACTTCCTGGCTTGGTTTGTGATCTGACATACACTGTCTATTATGGGAACTTATTTAACAGATGTGTGCCTTTGCAAATCATGTCCAATCAGCTGAATTTACCAAAGGTGTACTCCAAGCTATAGAAACAGTGACCAGTGGAAACAAGATGCAAAGATCAATTTTCAGTGTCATGGCAAAAGCTGTGAATACTTATGTGCATGTTATATTTATGTGTTTTATTTTTAATACATTTGCAAAGATTTCAAACAAACATTTCCCTTTGTCATCATCGGGTATTGTGTGGAAATCCTGAATCCATTTTGGAATAAGGCTGTAACATAACAAAATGTGCTCTGAATACTTTCTGGATGCACTGTATGCGGCTTTGGCCCTAATACCTGCAGCATCCCTGAAGACCTGCAAGTCTGTGCATTCAAAAGTCCAAGGCAGGGTGGGAAACTAATCCAAATCCATTAGCTGGAAGGTGGGCAGCCAATGTGAAGGGGTGGCAGGGGAGCCCAAGCTTTGTCTGAGACAGAGTGACGGGAGCCTGAGCTCAGCCCCTGAAGGGGTGGCAGGGACGTACCCTTAAACAGAACTTATTTGCATAGGCATTCTGAACAAGGTAATATTTTTTAGCCTAATTCAATCACACATTCCATTATTCATGACCACATCATTGGAGATGAAATGCTTCAGATTCAAAGAAATAGTTAATAATTACTATGACAACATTGAGTGAATGCATTTGATATGAATTGACACAGTCAGCAAGTGAGTGGGAAAACACACTGGATTCCCACCATGTGTTAAGTGATGTTGACAGACTGACGTTAAGAGCTCACGTCCTCTGTGGCTTTCACTCTTCTTCCCTCCCACTCCTCACTTCCCTCCTTGCTGCCAATGCTTCAGTTTAAATCATCTCTACCTCAAGTGTTGTGCTTTTCCAGCTGTATGAGCAGTGCAATCAGATTTCCTCAGGCTTATGGACTGGCAATGGAAACAGCAGGGTTATATTCCACAATCCTTAGGTCTTGCCTCTGTTTCCCTGCTGCTGGAGCCTGACAAACTCCTGTACACTGCTTTACCAGCTCAAGCAGTAGGATTCTGGGGGATTACATTGTCATTCCATTGCAGGGGGCCTCAGGCTGTTGTTTATGCTTGTTTGCCACATGAATCACTTGCCTGGGCATAACTGATTTTCATGACAGTTGTATCTTTGCTTTTGAGAACAGTTCTCTATATTTTATTTTATTATATTTTTTTATTAAGAGAATTTCCTTTCCCAAAACATAAAGATGGTGGTGTGCAGCAGTGCAGCAGCTTCTCAGGCTCCTCGTGAAAACCCAGTTTTTAATGCCTTTAACATTGGCGCTGAGCCCGACTTCATTCGCCTTAAGTGTGACATACAGCTGAGTTAAACTTATTAAGGACGGTTTGGCTACAAAAACATCAATGATGAACCACAATCTCAGAGCTACATTAGGCAGACTGCTGCTACTGAGGACACTGGCGTGGAGGAGTGGAATTCAGCGGACAAGGGCAAGCAATGCATGCAAATTCCGTCCCTGTTCCTGGCCAACGTCCCCTCTCTAGACAACAAGCTGGACATTCTGTGCCTGAGGATGAGTGTTTCTGAGGAGATAAGGAACTGTGCTGTACTCAGAAACATGGCTAAACATCATCATGTTGGACTCAGCTTTCCAGATCGTCAGGCGGCTGCTTTTCCATGCATACCACAACCAGCTATTGGGGAAAGCCTGGGCAGGGCAGCTTATGCATCTATTTAAACAATGGTTGGTGCACAAATTGTGTTCTGATGACAGCTACTGCTCTGAGGCTGTAGAACAGCTGACTGTGAAAAGTCACACACGATTAACTTTGCAAGTTTACGGTGGTGTCTACATGTCACTGGATGCTAAACCAACGACGCACTGAAAGAATTGCATGACAACTCACTTCAGAACAAGCATGTGGTACCTGGGGATTTTAACCACATAAATCTGACAGAGGATTTATCAGTATCTGTCATTTTACCAAAATGGGGAATTAACTCACTGGACTATGTTTATATGAACATAAAAGATGCATTCAGAGCCACCTGGACCTCTCTGCTCACATTTCTATTATGCTGAATCTTGCCTACCACCCCCTGCTGAGATGCTCCAGACCTACACAGAAGACCATAACTGTGTGGGTCAGTTACGTTGACTCTGTATTGCAGGACTGTTTTGAATGCAGACTAGCAGGTCTTCAGGGATACTGCTGTGAATGAGAGTCCATACTCTGCTGGAAGCCAGGGATGGTGCCTTCAGGTCTGGCGTTTCACGGGAACTCAGAAGGGCTAGAAGAGAGCTGAATGCAGGTGTTAAGAGGACCAAAACCATATATGCCCAGATGATCCAGGGACATTTCTCCTCCCAGGATCCATAGAGCATCACAGAACACCAGAGATGCACACTGACCTAGGGACCCCTCACTGCCTGATGCTCTCAACAGGTTCTCAGCCCACTCTGAGGACCCAAACACATCCCCAGCACCCACTCACCCCACCACCTGGAGAAACGTACTGCAGTATGACACCAACAGAAGTAAGGAGGACCCTCAGGAGGATTAATCTCTAAGCTACTGGCACAGACAACATCCCCCTGCAAGAGTGCTGAGGGACTGCGCTGACCAACTCCTCCCTCATCCAGGCAGCTGTCCTCACCTGCCTGAAGGCCACGACCATCATCCCAGTTCCCAAGACGTCTGCCACTAGCCCTCACCCCGACATTCACAAAATGTTTTGAAAGCCTAGTTATGGCCCACATCAAAGCCACCATCAACATCAGCGAAGACACAAACCAGTGTGCATATCATGAGAACTGATCCAATGGATGTCATCTTCTCTGTGGTCTATATTGCCCCACCTAGAGCAGAAGGATTCCTATGTGCACACACTCTTTGTGGACTTCACATTCCCAGACCCTGGCTCACCAACTCCTCACATTTGGACTGAACCCCTCCCTCTGTAATTGGGTGCTGGTATTTCTGACCAACAGGTCACAGTCTGTGAGGATCCACATCTCCTCCTCCACCATATTCCTCAGCACTGGCTCCCCTCAGGGCTGTGTGTTGAGCCCCCTCCTGTTTACACTGCTCAAATATAACTGCTCAGTGGCTCAGTGGCTGTATACCTCAGGTGGTTGAGGTGTGCTCCATCATGAACGTGTGGCACAGAGGCTGCTCTACTGCAGAGGAGAAATCTCTGCAGAGGGTGGTGAGGGTTGCAGGGAGGACTGTCACCCTGCCCACCACTATGAATATTTACATTTCCAGATGCAGGAAGAGGGCCACCTGCATCATGAAGGACCCCACTCAAGCAGCACTTACACTTTTTGCCCTGATCCCCTCAGGCAGAAGGTTGTGGAGCATTAAGTGTCGAACCACCAGACTGAGGAACAGCTTCTTCCTTGAAGCTTCCTTGAAGACTCAAAATTTTTTCTAGAGAAACACTGCTTGACACTTTAACTGGACAGTTGACTCTTTATTCATGCTGCTCTTTTCTTCTCTTCACTCATAAGCTGCTTTATTCATACACATCTACTCACAACTGTGATACATGCTGCTGTTTACTTCACATTATTTATTATTACTGTCATTTATTTTTTATTATATTTTATTTGTTATTTCCTTAACAATTCTCTAATATATTTTTATATACTGTTTAATTCTATTTTTGCATTGTCACGTATTGAGTCCTGTTTAGTTGCCATATCCTTTTAGCATATGTCTTGTTTTGGTCTTCGCCCATTCCCAGCAGTGTCTGGTAACCCTGCCCCTTCATAATCCTGTCCCAGCCGTGTTTAATGTTCTCATGTGTGTATATATATATATACTCCCTGATGTCAGTCTCTGGTCACGAGTCTACTGGTTTATCTGGTTATGTTATCTGGTTGTATTGTTATCATGTTACCCGTTTCTCTAGCTTCATTTATTCCTGTTATCATCCATTAAAACCCCTGTGAGCTTCCAACCAGTCTGTTACATTTTGCGATCCTGACATGCATACACTGCTTTTTGGGTGTAACTAGGACCTTGAGATCAAAATTTTGTTCCACATCATGTACCACATGGAATGTGAATGACAATAAATCTCATTGAATCCTAGAAAATTCTTAGATGCATGGAATTATCAGTACATGTATAAATATTTTTTGGATAATTGAGAAAAAAATATCCAGGTAAATAACAAAATTGATCTCAACCTCCTTTCTGAAATAATTAATTTCATGCTCGTTTGTGACACTGCCCAGTTTATAAAAAATAAAATGAGCAGAACATGCACATTGCCAAAAGGTTTTTGTTTTTTAAAGCAGTTGCAGGTTACTAAGGGGAGAACCAGAGAAACAAAACCAGAAAAATTATACTCACTACGTAGTGAGTAGCCACTTGTTCAGTTAATTGTGTTTTTCTATGCCAAACTAAGTGCTGGTATTAATACATTTATTACTTATGATATTGGCTATGTGCAATTAACAAAACAGTATGGTTGCTACGGGAATGATATTTTATGAATGAAACATTACAAATACAAAATTTCCTCTCGCTATGTCTATCAACAAATGCCTCATGAACATTTTTTTTTTAAATTTTCTTAATACATTTAAGCCATTAGACATCTGTGATCTTGTCCATCAACATGTACATTACTTATTTCTAATAAAGAATCAATAAGGTATAATCATTAAAAAAGGAGGAGCCAAAACTATGCAATGTACTATCTCTGATTCTAGATTTTGTAGAATTGTCTACAGGGCAGGACAGGGTTTTTCAGTGATTTAAAAAGGCTGGAGCCTGACTGCTTCAGGGACAGTTCAGGCAGACAGGAGAGCTGACACACGCCAGACCAATGGTACCGTCTGCACATTGATCAGTTCCTGACACACACACACACACACACACACACACACACACACACACACACACACACACACACAATATAACTAGGGATTTATTGGTCTGGTGCCTACCCATAAACCTTAGATACTCTACAAATGAACTTAGTCCAGTTGTAAGTGGGATCCACATTTTGTAGGAATGCATTATAAAAGAACATTCTGAGATCATTACAGATTTACAGACCCTGGTGAGAGTTCCGTCACTTTGTTCCAGCTGGTCTTCTCAGGGGAACAGAGGCAAGAGGAGAGCAAAAAGAGGTCTCAAAGGACTCTGACATAAATTACCCCTGTTAAGATCTCATCTCATACTGCTCTCCTTTCTCACAACCTCGTTTCTTTTGTTAATTTCTTTGTTGTCTAACCATTTTCTCTTTGGTCTTCTTTGTCTTTTTTCTTACTCAGCACCCAGCAGTGCTAGCAGCCCATATGATATCCGCACTAGTTAAAGTATTGGTGTGCCTGTGGTTTAAGATATTTCATTGTGTTACTGGCATGTTTTTCTGTTACTAGCAGAATGTTCCAGAAGTCCTTTCTTTTCCTGCCTGAAAGTCATATTACCAATGGTTGCATCAGCACACAGTGTGGTGATAAGGAATCAGTGAGCCTGATCAGGTAATGTAATGGCACCTCTAAATGTTTTTTATCTTCACTCGAGTTACCCTCCAGTGTTTGACTTGTGTTATTCAGTGTTTTTCACTCCCCTCCAAAAGTATTGGAACAATGAGGTTAATCCCTTTATTTTTGCTGACATAAAAAGAATAATAAGAGACAAAAGATCAACATTTCAGCTTTTATTTCCAGGTGTTTACATCTTCATCTGATACATAGTTCACCATATCCATTACTATGGATAATAAACAAGCAATTGTGAAGCTGAGATTAGACATAAAATCAGAGCCATTGTACATAATAACCATTGCCAATACAACTGTTTGGAATGTTCTGAAAAAGAAAGTGGTCACTGGTGTACTAAATTTACATTTACATTTATGACATTTAGCTGATGCTCTTATCCAGAGCGACTTACAAGGTTCCTCACATTACAGAGGTGGGCCAGAGGAGTGTTAGGAGTCTTGCTCAAGGACTCCTATTGGTGTAGCAAAGCATAGTCACCCAGACTGGAAATTAAACCCCAGTCTCCAACATAGAGTGGTGGCTCACTGATGGTGCATTCTGTTGTGTTAGAAAACTTCATGAACAAAAGAAAAGAGACTTCACCAGAAGATGCAAACGACTAATTAGCAAGGAAGAATTATGGACTAACAAGTCATTTTCCGACCTATACACTCACAATGAGGGCATAATAACACCTTGTTTTCTCAGCTTTATAATTCAGGAATGCTGAGAACTGCTTAGATCCTTCAATCCACATGATAACAGAAACAAAACAAAAGGTGCTTCTTCTGAACTGTGTATCCGATGGAAATGAAAGCCAAAACATTGATCTTTTGTTCCATATTCATATTTTAATGTCAAACCCAAATGTTTTAGCAAAATAAAGGAGATTGCCTTGGTTGCACAGGTATGAAACTGCAGACATACTGAAACTGTTAAAAGCAAACTGAATAGATTCAGTATAATTGTGTATAATTCACCTTCTCCCTCTTGGTTCTCATAACAAACCTGCAGAGTACAATGGCAAGCTTGTTCCTTGTTCTTGGATCCCCGGACTTTGCCGTGCCTCATGTGGGTTTGAACGGTGAGACAAGGGTGATGGAGGAAGGCTCTCTTCTTTCCAGAGCTATACTCCTGGGAGTATGTACAACTGATAAATGTACAATGTAACAACTGTTTTTATTTTCCAGAGACATCAGGCTGTTCTGGGGGGACTTTCAGAGTATACCAGAACATCACTTCTGGTAAATATATACAGTCATGTGAAAACGCACCTTATGAACACTATTGGCTTTGTTAAAATATTTAAACATGTGGATATTTGATCTCTATTTTAAATATATTGAGAGATGGAGGTGATATAACCCAACACTGAAAAAATGTCTGCTAAACACTATTTATTAAAACACAATTATTAGAAATGCAATTTTTTCTTGTGAGGAAAATTTTAGTACATGTCAATTAGATGTTTCTATTACCATCTATTGGTCTCTGGCATTGACTGGATTTTCCCACATTTCCATTTGGAACTCTTTCAGCTATATGAAGTTTCAGCATCAGTCTTTGTACAGATGTTATTTTCCTCAAGCCACCACTGATAATACAAAATTTTATAAGAACCTTTTCTTAGAACAGGTTCCGTTCTGGTTTGTGAAAGTAAGTGCCCACCAACAAAAATATTTTGTTCACAGCAGGAGTATTAGTAGGTTTTCCAGCACAAACCATTGTGGTGTGTCTAGTGATACAGGAGCAAGGAGCAATGACATACCGTTTGTCTCACACATTATAGTCTTCTACATATTTTTATTGCCAAAAGTTGATCCATTTTTGATCTATGTTTGCTTTGTGGAGAAAACAAACATCTGTAACACAAATTCTATAATGGAGAGCTCTCCAGGCCATACTGCAGCAAAGCAGCCTTTAATCAGGACACTTCCTCCCCCATGCTTCACAGTTGGTATGACATTCTTGTGCTCAAATGCTTTCATTTCAGAGGTTGCAATTGCAGCATTTTAGAAATAGGTGGTAGAACAATGTGCTTGTGCATTAGCATAATATGTGATGCGGAAGGTTGTAGCAGGGTTGGGTAATCCGCAGTTCCAAATTGGGTCCGAAAATTAGAAAATGTATTTTTAAAATATATAAATAAATATAACTTTTCATTTACCTATTTTTTCATATGGATTGTTACATATGGTCAATTATGTAAATAAGATTTTCATTAGAGGGGTTTATGATACAATAGCAACAAGTGCAAAGGGACTCTGTTAAACATATTTTAAAAATATATTAAAAACCCAATCATTATCCATACTCTTTGCTTTTGAACATAGGAGCTACCAAAGCTGGAGCTCTCAACACTTGTAATTTTAGGGGAACAAAAAAGACAATGAGTTTATTGTATGTATTTTTAAATTATATTATAAAGTTGACTTTGACTTTGCAAACTGGAAAGAATCAACCAGATAATGTATTGAATACCATGAAAATCTAAAAAAACAATGAAAATATTCTCTCTAAACCTAAACATACCTATTGTCACACAAGGCAGGGATAAGAGATCCAAATGCAGGTATAATGCAGAGATAAATACAACAACGAAAACAGCAGAAGACAAATCCAAAAGATTAAGATGTAAGTACAGATATAGTTTGATAAGACAGTACAAGAGAAAACCAATAAGCTACAAATTGAGGGGCATGTACCAACAAGATGTCGCACCAATTATATACTGTTAAAAATGAACAGGAAATTGGACAAGCAGTTCAATACTGGGGAATAAGCAACCTCATGTGCCTAGGAGGTGAAACACCAAGGTCACAATTCACAACATCACCCCCCTCCTGATGGTCAGCCCCAGCCGACTCCCTGAGCCTGCACCAGGGGTGATGCCTAGACTGGAGAGAAATGTCCACAAAAGTCCACCATCCCTGATGAAAGTCCACGATCAAGGAAGGGTCAAGGATATCACAAGCCGGAACACATAACTGTCACACATAAAAGTCATCCAGGTAGAAAAGCTGACCACCCCGGCACTTAGATTCCAACAGGGAGTGCACACTATAGGCTGGGGCCCCATCAATGTCCAGTGGAGGTGGAGGCTCAGGCACTGACCTTCATCAGGCTTCATCTTGTGATTAGAATGTTGAAGCCTCATGTGAACCTTCTCTCAGGTCTGTTGACTCTTGCCAAGCCACTCAGTAACAGCACATCACTAGACTCAGTGTCAAAAGGAAGAAATGGGGTTCGTACCCTAAAGCACACTGAAAGGCTGTTAGTCCAATGGAGGAACTGACCAGGGAATTTTTAATATATTCCACCCAAGGGATGAAGAAGCTCCAATCCTGCTGGTTGCAAGAACAGTAAGTCATCAAAAAAGTCCAGTCTCCTGGTTAAGTTTTTCGACTTGACCTTTAGAATTCAGTTGATACCTGAAGTGTTAGCCTTCAACACTTAATTGTGGACTTCTGTCAGATATGATATCCTTAGGCAAGCCATAAAACCTAAACACATTTTCAAATAAAGTCTCTGCTGTCTCCCAAGCAGTACATAGTTTCTTTAGAGGCACCAACCAGCATGATTTGGAAAAACTGTCTATAATAACGAAAATAGTTGTGAATCCTGTGGCAGATCAGTTAGCAGGACAGTGGGCATCTTGGTATGTCAAGCGAGACTAATAAACCTGCAGGTGGTAAACAGGGTGATTTGCTCTGAGTACATGTCTCTCAATTCTGCACAAAACATTTAACATCAAGTTTTACCTTCCAGTTGTCTGCGCTCAGTTTTCTTAGCTAGTTCAAGCTGGATCTCACTATCAATGTTTCTGATTACTGGTGCTACAACACAAGTGGGAGGAAGTTTAGTTTATGGTTCACTGATGCTAATCTGGTCAGAGTCTGTGAAGATATGTGAGAGAGCATCTGGCTTCCTGTTCTTAGATCCTGGATGATAGGTCACGGAAAAGCTGAACCAGTTAAAAAACAATGACCAGCAAGCATGTCTAGAGCTCAGTATGTAGCGTTTCTAATGTATTCCAGATTCCAGTGGTCAATGTATGTCAAGAAGGGATGTCTGGCTCACACAAGCCAAGGCCTCTATTCTTCAAAGGCATATTTCATGACCAATAGCTCCCTGTTCCCAATGTCATAGTTCCTCTAAGCATCATTGAGCTTCTGTGAAAAGTATGCATGTAACATTTGCTGGGTACTGAACAAACAAAGGTTGGGGTGGAAGTACGTGCAGGGTTGAGTTTATTATCGGATTACACAGATAACGTACACTAACCATCACAAGACGAGTAGACATGACGAGTAGTCCAGAAAACAAGAAGACTGACAAGGACAGACTCAAACAGCAGAACTTAAATAACCAGACATGATAAAGAACACCTGGACTTGGTGATACATGAGACACAGCTGGGAAAGGGCGGAGACAGGACACCTGCTCAGAAGCATGAGGGGAGATAAACAAACAAAGACCAGACAAGAGAGGCAAGACAGATACGTGACAATGCACATGGGTGCAATTTAGCTGGGATACCCGACCATTGTGACAACACGACTCCTACACTGGTATCTAAAGCATTTACTTCAAACTCAATAGGCAGCTCTGGATTAGGGTGCATCAGAATGGAGCAGTAGTGAATTTGTCCTTTAAAGCTGTAAATGCATGTTCTGCAACTGCAGACCAGTCTAGGGTCTTACTATTTCCCTTAAACAGGGAGGTGTTTGGGACAGCAAATGAACTAAAACGCCTTATGAAACAGCAGTAAAGGTTTGTGAACCCCAAGAAGCGCTGCAACTCTTTCACTGATATGGGTCTGGGCCAGTTCACGACTACCCTATCCTTGTGTGGGTTCATACTAACACTTCCATGCTGTACATTGTATCCCAAAAAAAGACACAGTGTTCACACAAATGGCATTGGCATTTCAATTCCAACCTTTGACAAATAACTGGTGACTGGTCTGTTTAGTACTCTGACATGGTTGACATATTTTTCAGGGGAGGACGAGAAGATCAAGATATTGTTAATATAAACCAAAACCCACAGATCAATCACGTCAATAAATCAAGTATATAATCGACAAAGGCTTGGAAAACACATGGGGCTGAAGCCAACCCATATGGTATCACCAAGTACTCAATGCCTCCAAGTGGTTACAAAGGCCATCTTCCATTCATCATCTGCCTTAATGCAGATCAAGTTGTATGTGCATCTGAGATTTGGTCATTTTTCAGTTTTTCTAGGGCTGATGTGACTAAGTGCATGGTGTATGGGTATTTAACTGCTACAGCATTAAGACCCCCTATGCAAGGGCCAAGACCCATAGTCAAAGCTTGTGTGTCTCTGGTTTGGACAAAGGATACAGAGGAATGTGTGTGGGGTGTGGTGTGGGGTGTGGTGTTTGGAAGTAAGTCAATGGCACAATCCCATGGTCTGTGTAGGGTAGCTTAGTGGCACACTCTTTATTAAAGGCCTCAGTGGCATCATGGGAACAGTGTGGGACATTTGTGGTAGTATACAATTCAGGGCTCTGAGGTGGCAAAGCAAGGCCTAAACATACAATGACTAAGGCGGAAATCACTCCATCTAGTAATTTCTCCACACCTCCAAGAAATTATCAATCAATCAATCAATCAATCAATCAATCAATCAATCAATCAATCAATCAATCAATCAATCAATCAATCAATTAATCAACCAATCAATCAATCAATCAAAGTTTATGTTATAGCATTTTTTACAACAAAACAAATTTACAGAAATCCAGGTCCAAGCCTCAATTGAGCAGCCAGTAAGCAATATTGGCAAAGAAAAACTCAAACTAGAAGGAAGGAACCTTGAGAAGAACCAATGCTCAAGAGAGGAACCCATCCTCCTCTGATCAACACTGGAGAGCACAGACATAAGCATAAGCATAGACATAGACAACAAATGTTGTAAAACAACAGGGAATTATAGCTAGCAGTAAATGTAATGTGAAAGTAAATGGGTACTGAGTTATATGGGAATTAAAGTGTAAGTAGGATACAAGCTTAGTGTTAGTATGGAAGTCCATGCAGGTTAAATATTCTAAGTTGGCAATGGAGTCTCAGATGTGGGATGAGTGGGCATCTGGATAGATTTGTCAGGATAAAGCATCATAAGAGGGTGTGGAACAATATTGGTACAGGCAGCTGGGACAACTCAGGACATGGGGGGAGAGACTGAGATAATTTAGTGACCCCAGATTATCTGATGTAGCACAAAAAGAGAGTCTGTGGAGGAGCCTGTGTAAAGAGAAAAGTTATTTGTTGAGATTTAAAGACACAAAGTGTGTCTGAGTCCTGAACAATAGCAGGAAGGTTATTCCAGAGTTAGGGGACTTTATAAGAGAATGCCGTGGTGTTTGTTCTAATTTGAGGGACTGTCAGCAGGCCCGCATCTTACATTTACATTACAAAAGTGCTTTGCTGTTCACTCAGAAAATATCCTAGTAGACAAGGCTAGAATCCAGAGCTTCCTCATGCTTAGATCATGTTGAAAACAAATGTCTTTATGGACTTAAATACTCCTGAAACAGATGAGTCTTCAGTCTGCGTTTGAACACAGTGAGGGACCCCCAGGGGAAGTTCATTCCACCATTTTGGTGTCAGAGGAGAAAAGAGTCTGGATGCATGTTTTCCTTGCGTCTTGAGGGATGGAGGGTCAAGCTGTGCTGTACTTGAAACTCGTAGGGTTCTTGGTACATTGCCATCATGTATGGAGGTGCTGGTCCCTTTTGGCTTTGTAGGTCAGCATCAAGGTGGGAAAGAGAGAATGAGTTGAGTGTCATCAGCATAGCAGTGGTAAGTAAAACCATGAAAAGATATTACTTGTATACACTGTGTCATATACATCACCGTGTATATGATGGGTTGTATGGTTTAGAAGGTCTTTTAGATATTGTGTGGATAGGCCATTAAGCATCTTGTTAGTTAGGAGCAGTATTTTATAGTCCATTCGGAATTTAATCGGAAGCCAATGGAGGCATTAGAGGACTAATGTGATCAAATTTCTGAGTTCTAGTGAGATAAGAGGGTAACCAAATTTATGATAAGCTAACCAGGCATATCCCAAATTTATGGGATGATCAGGAGAGCCAGTAATTAAAAAAGATTGTTCATGGAATAGCCCAATGTGCAACACCAGCTACTTAGTACTCTTGGACACAGTACCGCAGCCCAATGGGTATCTATCCAGGGCTTTGACCTTGAGCTGAGAGACCATAGTTTGAAGTGGTACTTGAAGCTGATTGGCTAAAGTCACATCTGTGAAGTTTCAAGTTGCTCCCGAATCCATAAGGGATGGAACAAAAAAAGACTGTCTGAATCCACAGCAAGCCACACCTTTACAGTCATCTGTTTAAGGGCTACAGAGACTTGAGTGAGACTCACCTAGAGTAGTAGTGCTGGGACAGGTGAATGTGCAGATGGCCAGCCTGACCACAGTACAAACAAAGCCTTTCCCTGCATTTGCAGTTTTTCCTCAGGGGTGAAACGAGCTCTTCCCAGCTCCATAGGCTGTGGTTCATGGAAGGGGAGGTGCTTATGTGGCTGGGGGGAGGGGCTTAAGTGGCTGGGGGGAGGGGGGGTCTAGACTTCACAAGTGAATTTACATCTTCCATGCAACAGGCTGTCAAGGGAGTTAGCAAGTCCCAATGTACTGGTCCAACGTTAAATCCAGTCCCCGAAAAACCACTTTAATGCTGGTTCACACCAGCCACTGCCTGCTGCAAGCGTGTGGAAGTTGAGGGCATAACTTGCCACAGAATTGATGCCTTGTTTAGAAGACCACAGAGCAATTGCCCATTGCTTGGTCTCCACCAATTTCTGTTCCTGTTTGGTCATATGTAGTTCCATTCCTCCTGGATCCATGCCTGGCAATGTCTTATGTCACACAAGGCAGGGATAAGGCATCCAAATGCAGGTTTATTTTGCAAAAACAGAGAACAAAGAACAGCAACAAAAACTGAAAAAAAGAAACATAGTTTGATACTGAAATAACAAGAGAAAACCATTATGCTATGAAATCAGGGACAGCAGTTCAATACTGGGAAGAGAGCGACCTCCTGTACCTATGTTTCACCACCAAGGTCATTTGCGACCCCTATATTTTCTTACACATATGCCTCTGGATTTGATACTGCTTAAAATCTGTCTGGTCTCTTTGGCTTGTCAAATCTGATTTTCTTCAGTGGTTGTGGGTTTACTTCTCTTTCACATTTTTCTATAAACATACTTCTGTAGTAACTGCTGTCTTCTCATGCCTGCCCATTCAAACACAAATTGACCTGTTTCAGTGATGCCTAATGGAGCAGCTTAAAGGAAACAAGTGCCCTGTGTCTCCTCTTAGTCAGACACATTATTAGTGGCTTTATGTAAAGACAACAAGGATCAATGGTTTTGGTTGCAGAAACTACAAGGAAAACATTGAAAACATGGAAGCAAAACATGCATCCAGACTCTTTTCTGTTCTGGCACCAAAATCATTGAATGAACTTCCCCGGCTGAGTCCCTCACTGTGTTCAAAGATAGACTAAAGACCCAACTCTTTCAAGAGTAATTAACTCCATAAAGATTTTTTCTGATTCTTGTTAGTCCTCAGTCTCACATTTGTTTTTTGACAGGATCTAAGTGTGAGTGTCTGGATTCTAGCCTCAACTACTAGCTAAGGATATTTTCTGAGTGAACAGCAAAGCACTTTTGTAAGTCGCTCTGGATAAGGGCATCTGCTAAATACAATAAATGTAAATGTAAATGTAAATGAGTGCAGGCAGCCAAAGATTTAAGTGTTACTGTTGATAGTGATAATGATAGTACATTTATACAAAGTAGTTTGATTATATTCTATATCACTTATAGACACTTTTTGTTTATAAATGACAAGTTCTCCACATAGATGGCTTCTCTCTCTCTCTCTCTCTCTCTCTCTCTCTCTCACTTTTTCTCTTTCTCTCATTGATTTCTCTCCTTAATCAAATGCTTAAAAGCAGCACTTGCTGACTTCACTAACCTACTCTGCTCCCTTTCTCTCTCATTCATCTCCCTACCTACACTCAAACGCTTTTCTAATTACAGTAGTAATTAGTGAAGTGAATAAGATGAGGTGAGGGAAGAGACTGGGTAAATTAATAGCCCAGTAGGTCTGTATAAGGAAGCAATGAAGAGACCCTGGGTGGAAATACACTGGATGCTACAACTCAAACAGCCTCTTTAAGAAACTGCTGAGAGTGCCTACATTACTTGTGCAGGCAAGGGAGCTTTTTCTAATGACTTTACTGGTAGGTTTTTAATTGAAGCACTGAGTGTGGTATCAATCATAGTCTTGTATCCTCATATAACAATCTGACAGTTACTTGTTTACATCTCCAAGTTGCAAGTGGTACTGTGTTTTCTGTCATTACAGAATTATCAATGGTTGAGAATTACATGTGTCAGAGAGTGTGATCATAATCAGAATGTTGTTCAGTGCTTATAATTTTAGTGGCACTGGAAGCTGCTTAATTGAAGTAATGATTTAGTGTTTAGGGCACAAGGTTCCTCAGTTGTTTGAGATGCTGATGACTCAAGACTTAAACGACTCTTGTTAAATGGTTTCTTGAAATCTGTAAAATTTTGTATATTATCAGTTCCTAGACCACTGCATCCCCAGTTCATGCACCTTAAAACTTTTTAGCTGAAACTTTTTGTGCTTTTAAGACACTAATGAAGGTTGAGTTTGTTACTCAATATATGGGGTGTTTCCGCATGTAGGACGTTGGGTCTGTTGTATTTCCTAGTAGAAGCCTGTGTTGTGACTGATGAGGCTAGATTAAGGTAATGCCCACTAAATGCCAATGCACTCTGTTCTTGATGCAATTGGTTTGCTTGACATTCAAGTGCATGGAGCAGGATGTATCCTACCAGAACTACAGGAAAAATTAAATGATAATGCAAGAATGAAGGTTAAACCCTTCATCTCTAGAAGTATCCCTGATGGTGAATCAAATCAAATCAAATGAAGGTGAAGGGGTAAAGAGGCTACAACAGATTATGAGTAATGGTATTAGAAAGTAGCTGGGTGTGCCATGTTGATTTGGTAATATGGCATGCTTTGTGAATGGGGTGATAAGTTAACACTGTCAGGTTTATTTGAGGTGTTTAAATGTCAAAAGTGGATCGGTCAAAAGATTAACTGATTAAAGAAAGCAGCAGCAAAGATAGACTTAGACTTAGAATGTTGGTCTTAGAATGCTTGTCTTAGACTACTGGTGCTAGAATTCCGAATTCAAAGACCAACACTCAAAAAACAACATTCTAAGACCAGCATTCTGTGAAGGAAAGATGGTCGTATCTTGAATGTTAGAATGTTGGTCGTATTCTGGTCTTAGATAGACTTAGAATGCTGGTCTTAGATGGTTGGTCTTAGACTACTGGTTTTAAAATGCTCATCTTAGAATGGTGGTCTTAGTATTCTAAGATCAGGATTCTAAGACCAGCATTCAAAGAGAGAGGTTTCACTGTTCCTCTCCACTCTTCTTTAGGATTCTTGCTTTCCAAATGAAATGAAAAATTTATTTTATCTGAAAAGAGCTGTTTGGCAAGCTACATAGTTACATCTTCTGGCAGTCACATCAGGGTCTGCCTTTAATGAATTATAAGAGCAGGCTGAGTTTACTGGTGCTCTCTGAATCGATAGTGTCCCTGCTCCCTTGACAGCTTAATCACAGGCTCCGTCTGACCAAACAAAATAATTCTGCCGGGGCAGCATTTTTTCCTCTATCCTGACCACGCTGCTTTACTGCCTCTATATGTCTTCCACCTCCAGCCATACATACATACAACAACCAATTATTTTCCTTCTTCTTACTTTACTATTCTTCACTGTCCTCTTCAATTTCTCATCATCACTGACCTACTGTTTATCTTTCTTTTTCTTTTCTCTCTCATATCAGCCACAACTACTTTATTATTACACTTAATGACTGTGATTTGATAACACAGGAGAAATAAAGTGTAATTGAGCTACTGAAAGTAGTAAAACATGCTTATAGGAGGAGGCTGGTTTAGCTGCAGTTATTCCAAAAACTAGGGCTGGGTGATATATTGATATTTATAACAGTATCAGGATATAAATAGAGAGCGATATGGGCTGAGGAAATATCATTTATATTGAGTTTTTAAAAATCAACCTTTTAGCTGCTCCCTTGCTCTCAGCTCCTCCCCTCTGCCCACATACACACGATGGAGGGGATATAAGACTTTGTATGTTTTTTTTTTTTGTATAGACTTTATATAGATTTTCATTGGGTCTCCTGATTCAGATTCAGATAAAATATATTGGGAGGTTTTTTATTTCCATATCTCCCAGGCCTACTAACACCTAAATATAAAATCACACGGGGTTGGTAGTAAAAGATACTTGCTCAATACTTACTCAATCTGAACTTGCTTAAAAGGTAGAATTAGTCTGTAAAAGAAACAGTACTTTCAAAGATAGCATGGCAGAGAGGCACCTAAATTTACTTTGTACTATAGTTTAATCCAGGGATCAGCTGTTAGCACTTTGCTCCCACACAAGAGGCATAACATTCACCACAAACTGCGGAAGAGGAGACAAGACAGATGTGCTGGAAGCCTGTTCTCCCTTCTGTCATTGTGGGAAATATGAGCCTGCTTCTCAATAAGGTGGATGAGCTGACAGCTAACATAGGGAATGCTGTAAGAACATTGAATTGTTAGCGGTTAGCATGAGCTCAGAGGGAAACGTCACATTATCGCAATCACTGCATATGTTTCTCCGTCTGCCAATGCTGACGAGGCTTGTGAAGTCATAAACTCAGTTGTATGCAGACTGCAAACACAGCACCCACAAGTTCTACCCTTATCGCTGGAGATTTTAATTATGTTTCTTCATCCTCCACTCTGCCCACCTTCACCCAGTATGCAACCTGATACACCAGAAACAATAAAACACTGGACCTGTTTTAAGTCAACATAAAGGAGGCATATAACTGCTCACTTCTCCCTCCGCTTGGAAGATCTGATCACAATCTAATCAATCTGCCTGTGTACAAACCCCTTGTACATAGTAAACCAGCAGTGATCTGCATGGTGAAGAAATGGTCTGAGGAGTCTGAAGAGGCTCTGCAGGACTCTTTTGAAACCAAAGTGTGGGAAGAATTGTGTGATCCTAATGGGAGGACATTGACAGTCTCACTTACTGCATTATAGACATATCATGTCAACTTCTGTGTAGAGAACACTGTCTCCATTAAGACCATTTGGTGTTTCTCCAACAACAAGCCATGGATAAATCCTGACATTAATGTTCTCGTAAAAGAGGATAATCAGGTCAGCTGACAATGATGATCTGAATGCTGTGCAGAGTGAGCTAAGAAGGAGAATAAGAGAGGGAAAAAACAACAACGAGAGGAAGCTGGAGGAACTGTTACAGTTTGAAAATGTCAGCAGAGTTTGGAAAGGCTTTAAAACCATCTCTGGCCACAAGAACCCTGACTCCCAGGTGGGGGTGGCAGAACTGGGTAAATGACCTCAGTCTATTTTTCATTTGATCACTCATCTGCCCCTCACCCCACACAGTTATCCCTGCTGAACCCTCACTGAAACACTGCCTGCATGCTGCCCTTCCACCTTCTTCACAACTCTCAGCTCTCTGCCTCCACCGGTTCATTAGCTGGCAGCTCCAATCTGTCATTCACACTCTACAGCTCCCAGCCCCCCTGCTCCAGGCTGTCATTCACAATGGCTCAGGTGAGGATGAGTTAACGAAAATCAAAATAAGCAAAGCTGTAGGTCTGGATGACATCAGTACGAAGCTCCTCAAGTCCTGCGCAGATCAGCTCTGCAGGATAGTTGAGCACATGTTCAACATGAAGCTTGGAAGAGCCCCACAACTGTGGAAAACATCTTGTGTGGTATCTATACAAAAAATGCAGCACTCAAAAGAATTAAACAGCAACAGGCCGGTGGCACTGACTTCTCCTCTGATGAAGTCACTAGAGAGGCTGGTCCTTACCCATCTCTGCCCTCTGCTAAGCATATCCATGGAGCCTTTTCAGTTTGCCTACTAGCCTGGTGTCAGGGAGCTGCTCTCATCTATCTTATATACAGAGCTCTTCCTCACCTGGAGAAGCCCAGGAACACTGTGAGAATTACCTTCTTTGACTTCTCCAGTGCTTCCAGTGACCCCTCAAGGAACCCTTCACCCTGTACTCTGCTGACATAAAGTACAGATCACAAACCAGTCACCTCCAAATGTTCTCTGGACTCCAAAATTGTTGGC
The DNA here is from genome assembly GCA_034509495.1 of Acestrorhynchus altus. Classification (NCBI taxonomy): domain Eukaryota; kingdom Metazoa; phylum Chordata; class Actinopteri; order Characiformes; family Acestrorhynchidae; genus Acestrorhynchus; species Acestrorhynchus altus. The sequence continues at coordinate 16,436,155 of CM067519.1, forward strand.
CTCATAAATAATAAGGAGGACAGCAAGTACAGAGAACTGATTCAGGACTTTGTAGTCTGGTGCCTGCAGAACCAGTGGTGACACAGTGGTGGCATCTACCATATTTGATTGTGTGGTCTGCTGGGGCAACAGTATTTCAATGGCAGACAGGAAGAGTCCTGGGAAGCCCCTTAGACCCAGTGGTTATAGACAGAAGGATGGTAGCCAAGCTGGCATCCATGCTGGAGAATAACTCCCACCCCATGCATGAGACTTTGGCAGTACTGGGTAGATACTTCAATGACAGGCTGCTTTACCCTATGTGTGTGAAGGAATGGTATCACAGGTCCTTCCTCCCTGCTGCTGTTAAACTGTACAACCAGCACTGTTCTCAGCAGACCATGAACACACATACTTAACTCCACACAGCTTAGGTCCACAATACAACATAATGTGCAATACTTCTTCCATTTCCCCACATGCAATTATCTGTAATTTATCTGTATGTATTTTTTTTACTTTGTTTATTTATAATATTGTAGATACTATAGTGTATATACTATAACATTCTTTATCTATTTCTTGTACTGAGAGTTTTCCCATCCCTGTGCTGCTGCAACGCTGTGAATTTCCCCACTGTGGGACTAATAAAGAATTATCTTATCTCTTATCTCTTTTCTCTAAGAGAAATTATTTCTTGTGTGCTTACACAAACAAAACATAGACTTCTCTCTCTCTCTCTCTCTCTCTCTCTCTCTCTCTCTCTCTCTCTGTCTCTCTGTCTCTCTGTCTCTGTCTCTTATTGCAAGGAAACCCAATCCAATGTTTCTTTATTGGCAGCACAGTGAGCAGTTAAATAATTACTGGCTATTTGGGTTTTTTTTGGCTCTGACTTAATTTCACACTAAAGTGTCTTTAAAGTGCTGGCAATCTATTTGATGACAGAATCTACTTTGGCTGGCCACCAAAAAGACTTGACCAAGTGAATTTCCCTTTTTATGCTACTGTAAACACAAGGCTGGCTTACAGTAGCATAGCAAGGGATAATGTATTCATACCATCATCTATTTACAATTACATATTTCCCTCGAACCAGCTACTAATTTATGATCATACTCAAATAATCATCATGCACATAAACAATATACATATCATTTATCAGGTTGATTAGAGCTATGTAATACAAGCAGAAATTAAAGTGACGGTCTGTAATTTAATCCTTGTACTGTAACTTTGGGGGATTTGGGAATTTAGAGACAATGTGTGACAATGTGTAGATGCACAAAAGCATGTGGAAGATTACTTTTAAAATATGCATCATGGTTTGGTCTCCTTTCAGAGTGGATGAATCTAATGTTTCATTCAATCAGTACAGTTTCATGTATCAAGGCTTTCTTTGAGGTACATTGATATGGAAATAAACATTGATAAACATTGGCTATAAGAGTACAGCTGATTAACTCAAATCAAATCAAATCAAAATTTATTTTTATAGCGCTCTTCACAACTGAAGTTGTCACAGAGCAGCTTCACAGAAATAAAATAAATAAATAAATAAATAAATAAATAAGAAAGGTTAAAACAGAAACAAAGTATAAATGACAGATCCCCTAGTGAGCAAGCCACATGGCGACAGTGGCAAGGAAAAACTCCATCAGCTGGAGGAAGAAACCTTGGGAGGAACCAGGCTCACAAGAGGAGGACCCATCCTCCTCTGGTCAAACTACTTATACATAGTTAGGGGACACTGGACCCCTTCATCTCTGTTCTATTACTCGGGTATTGAAGTAATGTTTATTTTCTGGTGGACATAATATTAACAGTAGATTTCTACAGTTGGTGATGGTGGGCGAGCAGCTAGTCCATGGCAGTGTGGGAAACTAGTCCAGGTCCAGTTGGTGGAAGGTGGAGAGCCAATGTATACATGTATCAGGGGAGCTTGGAGTCCTTCTCAGGTGGGGCAGAAGAACTTGGGGTTAGGACCTAATCAGTTCTGGCTGGTGGGTCATCGTTAACTCGGAAAAGATACAGAGATGAATTAGTTTGAAATTTAAAAAGAGAACAGAGAATGTAAACATTACCAGAGTGTGGCGAGTGACTCCGGCAGATCTGACTATAACAGCATAACTAAGGAGAGAACCAGAAGGTAACATAAACATGGAAGCATCCTGAAACATTGGCGTCTAACTGCTCCACCGTCACAAACCAGAGTGATCGCGAGAAGGAGTCAGACGGCAGCACCAACATCCCAGTTTACCATAAATCCCTATGTCCATGAACCCCTGGATCTGCAGCCTGTAACTAAGATAAGACATTAATGACCAAATGCTACACTGAACAAGTAAGTTTTCAGCCTAGACTTGAAGACTGAGACTGTGTCTGAGTCCCGAACATTATCTGGTAGGATATTCCAGAGCTGGGAGGCTTTGTGAGAAAAGGCTCTTCCCCCTGCTGAAGCCTTCTGAATTCTGGGAACTAATAGGAAGCCAGCACCCTGTGATCTGAGTGATCGTGGTGGCTCATAAAGGTGAATTAGATCCTGTAAGTATTCAGGAGCGAGCCCGTGTAGGGCTTTATATGTAAGTAAAAGAATTTTGTATTCAATTCGGAATTTAACTGGAAGCCAATGCAGTGCTGATAGTATTGGACTGATGTGGTCAAATTTTCTAGTTTTAGTTAAGACCCTGGCTGCAGCATTTTGAACTAACTGAATTCTGTTTAGGTTCCTGTTTGAACAACCTGACAATAGTGCATTGCAGTAATCTAACCTTGAGGTAATAAAAGCATGCACCAGTTTTTCAGCAGTGTGTAAGGATAGGGCTTTTCTTAACTTGGAAATATTACGAAGATGGAGAAAAGCGGTCCTAGTAATATTACCTATGTGTTGGTCAAACGATAAATCTGAATCAATTATGACGCCAAGATTTTTGGCTACTGAATTAGGTATAACTGAGAAATCGGCCAGATTTAGCATCAAGTCTGATAATTTATTTCTTGCAATTTTAGGACCCAAAAGGAGGAAGTTATGCCCCATCCAAGATTTTATGTCTTTTATACAGTCTTCCATTTTCTTTAATCTAGTTTTGTCATCAGGTTTGGCTGATATATACAATTGAGTATCATCTGCATAACAGTGGAAATTAATGCCATGTCTGTTTATTACTGTGCCAAGGGGTAGCATGTAAAGAGTAAACAGTAGTAGTCCTAAAATAGAGCCTTGTGGGATTCCATATCTCATTTTAGTGTGATTGGAAGACACATCCTTTACATTTACAAATTGAAATCGATCAGTTAGGTAAGATCTGAACCACGAGAGGGCTGTCCCTGTGATTCCCACCACGTTTTCTAATCTTTCTAGGAGAATAGTGTGATCTATTGTATCAAATGCTGCACTTAAATCTAGCAGCACAAGCAGTGACACACAGCCTTGATCAGAGGCAAGAAGGAGATCATTTGTGAACCTAACTAGGGCTGTCTCAGTGCTATGATGAGGCCTGAATCCAGATTGGAATTTTTCATATATGTGATTCTTGTGCAGGTATCTGCACAGTTGTTGGGCCACAGCTTTTTCTAAAATCTTAGATATAAATGGAAAATTAGAAATAGGTCTGTAATTATCCAGTACACTCTGATTCAGATTTGCTTTCTTGAGCAGTGGTTTAATGACTGCTACTTTAAAAGCTTTAGGTATGTAACCTAAACTAAGAGAAGAGTTTACTATTGTTAAGAGAGGTTTGATTATAGCTGGCAGCACTTCTTTAAGTAGGTTTGATGGTATTGCATCTAAACAGCAGGTGGTAGAATTTGAGGAGTAAATACTTTTCTCTAATTCTGACTGTGGAAGTGGGTGAAAGGTTTCCAACTTTTCTTCTATATCTATATTTTGTTCTATATCAGCCAGACCAGAAGACAAACTGTTTGGATTTAATATTATGGGTTGAATTTTCTGTCTAATATTTTCTATTTTATGATTGAAAAAGTCCATAAAAATATTACTGGTGAAATTTGATGGAATCGTCGGTGGTGTACCTGCCTGATTTTTTTGTAAGTTTTGAGATTGCACTGAAAAGTACTCTGGGATTGTTTTTGTTCTTTTCGATCATTGTGGATAAATAATCTGAGCGAGCTCTAGTTAGAGCCCTTCTATAGTCAATTAGGCTGTTTAGTAGCCTTCGTGCTGACTGTGTCAAGGTACGAGTCTGATCATTGTACGATGGGGTGATTTTCTTCGGTCTTAATTTTTTATATTTAAGTGGTGCTACATTGTCCAATGTTGATCTGAGGTTATTATGTAAACAGTTTTTTAATTTATCTAACTCCTCTGGATCTGTTGGATAATAATCTGGTGTTAATAAATCAGGTAGGTTTTCAGTAATTTGTTGGGCTGTAGTTTATCTTAAATGCTAAATGCTTCATGCAGTAATGAGGGGACGTACTTACATTTTGGCTAAGCTGTAGCTCAAAGGAAATTAAATAATGATCTGAGATTGCTGTGGTTTGGGGAAGAGTATTTAAGTTATTTATGTCAACACCCAGTGACAGAACCAGATCCAGAGTGTGATTACAGTAATGTGTCGGCCCAGTTACATTCTGGATAAAACCTACAGAGGCTAGGATTGAGGTAAATGCCTTTTTTAAAGGATCGTCTACCTTCTCAAAGTGAATATTGAAATCTCCTACAATTATTACTTTATCACTGCAGATTGCTATGTCTGCAGTAAATTCACTAAATTCTTTTAAAAACTCTGAGTAGGTTCCTGGAGGTCTATATAGATTAATTAATGACAGTATGTTCTTGTGTATGGCTGGATTAATGATGTTAATAGACAGACTTTCAAAGGAAGTGAAGGTGTTATAGTGTATCTGATTAATTTCTAGAATATTTTGGTAGATTATACAGACTCCACCTCCTCTACCTGACAGTCTTGGGTTGTGCACATAAGTATAACCTTCAGGTGTGGCTTCATTTAGTGCCATGTATTCATCAGGTCTGATCCAAGTTTCATTGAGGCACAAAACATTGAGTTTCTGATCATTTATAATTTCATTCACAATGACTGCCTTTGAATTGAGTGATCTAATATTGAGTAGAGCAAACTTTAGATTTGAGGTGATACTTTTATCATTTAAATATGAAGTCTGGATATTGATTAAGTTTTTGAGACAGGCTGTTTTAGTTTTTCTGTGTTTAGCTTTAGTTTGGAGCACAGACACAGTCTCAATACACCTAGGTGACGTCTCAAAGCAACTCGCAGACGGTCGGTTTAGCCGGTCTGTCTGCGGCCTGGTCCCGGCTCTGGTATGTCAGCAGCTGCTGATGCTACTCTGCCGACTACCTAGCAGACTATGGGCTATGCTGCACGAAAGTAAGGCAGCACCCTCCCGCGTGGGGTGGACACCATCCCTACCTATAAGACCAGGCTTGCCCTCGAAATTACCCCAATTATCTATAAAGCCCACATTGTTTTCTGAACACCACTTGGACATCCTGCAATTCAACGCTGTAAGTCTGCTGTAGGCTTCAGCGCCACGCCGCATCGGAATGGGGCCAGAGCAAATTACGGCATCGGACATTGTCTGGGCCAGTTTAACCACCTCTATAATTTTAACTTTAGTCACTTCACTCTGCCGCAGACGTATATCATTGGCCCCTACATGTATAACTATCCTCGAATATTTCCTATTTGCTAATTTAAGATGGCCACTAATGTCCGGTGCCCTGGCTCCCGGTAAACAGCTAACTGTGACCGCTGGTGCCCCTAAAGGACTAGCTATTTTCACGTGTCGGACAATAGAGTCTCCTACAACCAGAGTTCTTTGAACAGGCTCCTCAACGGGTGTTTCACTGAGCGGGGCAAACCTGTTTGACACGTGAACAGGAGGGGAGTGGTGTTTCTGTGGGTCAGCTTTGGCCTTAGCCTTAGCTTTGTGACTGTGCCGCTGAGACGTCACCCATTCGCCCCGATGTGAGGACTCTGATGCCGGAGTCGAGGGGACGCCGACTCTCCCTGAGGCACCCGGGGCTGCTAATACTGAGCACTCTAACTCTCTGTCCTTCAGTAAACCCCGGATACACACCTCTAATTTGTCCACCTTTTCCAGCAAGGAGCTAACTATCTGACACTTAGTACAAACACTATCACTATTATTATCACTAGAGCTGGAAAAGGGGTTTACACTAAACATGCCACACTCTGAGCAAGCAAACAGACCAGCAGCAGACATGGTTAAACAGGTACTCACCGTTTTTGTGTAGAATAAAATAACTTACACCAAACAGCAAACAAACCAACTGGAGAAGACAGCTACTCCACTTTCTGAGAGCTGCAAAAAAAAGTCTGAAAAACTATCTAAAGACGGTTAATATCAAACAGAAAACAGCAAACAAACAGCAAACAAACAGCAAACAACAGCAAACAAACAGAACAGCAAACAGGCTCTACAAGAGCAGAGAGCTACACCAGCTAACTTAGCAAACAGTACTGGCAAACACCAGTAACTATAAATCACCTACACTATTCAGATTGATGTAGGTTGTGTTTACAAAACAACAGTGAGAAAGCAGTAAAATAAGTAATAAATAAATAAATAAATAAAATAAAATAAATAAATGAAAATGATAAAAACATTAACTAGCTAATTTGCTATGGGGGTAATACAGATGTACTGTATTTCACTCTAATGCAGGTTCATTACAGCTTACATAACCTGCAGCATTGATAGCTTGAAATACAGCCTGTTCTCATAAGGAATTTGTATGTGATTAAAATGCATTTTCAAGAATCATACAATGTGTACTATGTATAGGTTGACCATAGTGTATATTCACAAATTACTGGTGCAGCCAGACCCTCAGGAATGAAAATATTTGAACATAGTTTACCTAAAGTTAATGTAAAGTTTACATGAATTTAACCTTAACATTATCATAACATGAACTGCATCTGAAGTCTTTTGAAGGACTTTACTGAGGGGGTGAAGCTGATCAAAAGCAGTGTTGTTTAGATTTTATGGTAGTGAGTGCAGGAATGGTCTGCTCTGACACTCTCTTTTTTACAGATCAAAACTTCAAAGCTTAATTTACTTCCATTAATTTCATTTACTTTAATTTTCTTTGCTAGAGACCAGCTGTAAGTATTTAACCAATGGCTTAACCAATGACACACATTTCAGGTCACTGAACTTTGTACCATTTCAGGTTATTCATTGGACTTGAAGTGCTGATATCTGAAATGTTGAAAAAAATAGTAGTCATCAGATATGCTGTGCCATTAGAACCACTGGTGCAGATCAAACACAGCAACAAAGCCCCAGTAAGTGCTGTTTAGTCATTCCCAATCAGCATGCATGTTCTGCAGCAGTGAGCTGCCCTCCAGAAGGTAAGGGCCAACTCATTCCACACGGCATTCCACAAGTACAGCTGTCCCTTTTCTCGACCTTGATAAACAGGTTGCTTTAGAGGATCTTGACTGTGCTTTTGGCAGTGCTTGTTGGCATATGAAAAAAAAAGAGAGAGATAGAGAGAGAGAGAGAGAGAGAGAGAGAGAGAGACCCATTTGATAGGCAATGAAGCACTTAAAGCTGAAATATGCATAACAGCTGTTTGTTTTGAAGTGTTTATCATCTTTAAACCCCTCTTAACTCTGCCTATTTCCTGACAGCTTATCGTGGGAAAATGGATTTAGAATTCTTAATCAGGTTTAAGTATCCATTATCTCCTAATTATGTGGCTTTTTCTCATTTTAAAGGTTTGAGGATGATGTAATATTGATGTGATAAACTCTGTTATGACAGCCATTCCTGTTTGCTTGTTTAACAGGAGAAAAATTGCTGGAGGATGAACAGTTTATCACTTTACACGTTTTGTTTTGTTATTACGTTTGAAAACCTCGTGATCATGGAGAATTCACACTTCTAATGCACATGATGCTAATGATGATTAGTAGTTCCTATGGGATCAATGCTAGAATCTAGCTCCATGGGAAATTAAGCTGATTTTAGAAATAAATATCATAGGGTATTTTGTTTGCGTCAAAGAAAAAAATATTGCTCTGGAAATGACATAGATCGGATACAAATGAATATTTAAGTTAATGAGATTTGCTATTTCTGTAGTGAAATAAATGAACTGAGATGAACATCTAAGAGTCTGAATACATCAGTTTATGTTAGCAGTAATCAAAAGAACACTGGGTAAGAATGGCATGACAGAACAACACAGCAGGGACCATTGCTAACCAAATAAATATAAAGTCCTCAAAAGGTTTGTGCAGCACTAATAAATAACTACAGTTACAGTTACAGTTATTGAATTCTCCACTTGGGATGCAGGATGTAGTTATTTTTCATCTAGAGTTTACTAGTATTGTGTGTTATCACACTTCAGATCAGATCTTTCTTTATTTGCATTGAATATAATTGGCAATACTATGAATGACATCCACAGCCTTGGTGTCTTGGAAGAATTTTACACATCGTCCATCATCTTTTCTCAAGGTTATACCAACATTTGTGCTTTAGGTTAAACAATGATCACCAAGCACTCACACTTCTACTCTGTGAAAGGAATAACATCACGACTGAAAGCCTATGCACTCCCCTCAATTAACCTCCTGTCAGGTAGAGTGTAAAAAAATCTAACTGTGACTCTTAAGCTGTCATCTTCTTCCTCTCTGCCTTGACAAGAAGACAGCTAGAGCACTGGCTGAAGCTAATGAGAGCACTCCTCATGGTCCTTGGTTTGGATTGTCCTTACATGTAACTGCTCTATAGGTTATTAAATGGATTACTGGACGTTTCATTTGTTAATCCTACTAAAATCTTAAGTTATTTTTAATTAAACTTAATAAATTATAGTAGCCATATTTGTAATACAATTTATCAAATATGGTCAACGGAGTGTCTAGAACAGTTAATTAAGACCTACTATCTGTTAGAAGCACTCTGTTGGTAAGCTTCCAAAAATTGTGCATCTATTTTGAAGCTTATGTTTTCTATTATTAAAGGCAGTGGAGGGGTAGTTTAATGTTCAATAGGTACTGATTTTCTGCCAGATGCCATCAGGTTCAATAGACCTTTCTCTGCTGGCTGATAAAACAGATCTCCTCTGACTAGAGCTTTATACCCTGCTGTGGAACCTATCTCTAGCCTGAATGGCCTGTCTGCTGTGATCAATTTCAGCTGTGGTCCTTCTAACCCCATTATTGATAAAGTGCTGCTAGGTTTATTAGATTTGAAGTTGGGAAGAGAGATCCTATGGGAAATAACATTTTCGTGTTTTTAGTTGTGGTAGACCAGAAGACAGAGTTATTTAGTTTTGTTGGTATTTCATTATTTTCTAACTTAAGACTTATACTTGTATTTAATACAATCAGAATACAATATGGGGGGGTCTGGGGTATTGACTACAGATTGATACTGGGACATTTTTTTGGCTGCTATCTTTTGTCTTAATTTTCTACATAAATTTAAATATCTGTAACATTATAGCTGAACACCAAACAAATTCAATATATGACAATATATCAATTACTGGGGGATTTATGTATACTTTTAGACTAGTTTTCCAAAGCAGGAAGAAAATGGGAAGCAAATTTGTTGTAGAATGTGTATGAAATATGAACATTGTCACATATATAATGTATATTATAGGAGTACAAAAAAAACTTCTTAACTTTCAATGGATGAAGGTCATTTTGGGCTATTAAAAATAGTTCTGAATGTAGCTCTACCTCTAAAGTACAACAAATGCCATTGGTTTAGAATAGCCTATTTAAATAACTAGTAGGTAAAGCTTTAGAAATGAATATCTGCTCCTCAGAGCTGTGCACTTCAGTTTGAGATTTTGCTGTTTTTAAGAAATTCTTTTTATATGGTGTTGGTTTCTGTCAAGACCTGCCAAACCTGCCAAGAGAGGACTGCCCACTAAAACTGAGACCAGGCAAGAAGAGCATTAATCAGAGAGGCAGCACAGAGATGAAAGGTGATCCTGAAGGAGCTGCAGGGTCCCAAAGAAGAGATTGCAATATCTGTCCATATGACCGCAATAAGCCATACACTCCATAGAGCTGGGCTTAAAAGCACAGTGAAACATGGTGGTGGCAGTATGGTGGTGCTGTGGGTATGTTTTGCAGCAGCAGGACATTGCTCCAAGTTGAGGTTGAGTGCTAAATGAAAGGATTATCTTGAGCAAAACCGGTCAGTCAGTGATATGATCCTAGGTGGTTCACATTCCAACAAGACAATGTCCCAAAGCATATTGCTAAAACAGCACTAGGTGGTTTAAGGGGAAATGTGTAAATGTATTGGAATGGCCTAGTCAAAGCCCAGACCTTAATCCAATTAAGAATCTGTGATCAGACTTGAAGATTGCTGTTCACCAGTGGAAATCATCTAGCCTGAAGAAGCTGGGGCAGTTTTGCCTTGAGGAATGGCCACAAAAGGGGGTTCAACAAAGTACTGACTTTAGGGGGTGAATAGTTATGCACAAGTTTTCTGTTATTTTGTCCTATTTGTTGTTTGCTTCACAATAAAAAAAAATCAAATGTTCAATGTTTTAGGCATATTCTGTAAATGGAATATAAGGTAACAAAACACCATATTAAAGGGTGAATCATACTAACCTTTTATCCATAAAGTTCTGAGGAGCAGAAACCCATTTCTTAGCCTACTGGTTATTTTAATTGGTTGTTCTATGAACCAATTGTTTTTGTTCTGCCTCAGAGTTAGTGTTACCAGCACAACCATTTCTATTATTTTATTGATGATGGTGATGATGATGATGATGATGATGATGATGATGATGATGAAAATTTGACACAATGTCAAGAACAACTGCCAGACAAAAAATTGGTTCTTGTCTTTTTGCTTTTTCTATTTTCTTCTGTTTTTCTGTTCTTGTTACAACCAGTTTTCACTGCATTGCATGCATTTACTGATTAGTAATCCTCACTGTGTAATAAAACTCACAGAGCATAAGGGGTTACAAACATGAGGGCAAACCAGACCAAGTATTCTCTCCTGCTTTCCTCCTTTTCTCATTGTCACTTGTAAAATTGCTTCTCTGTTGTAAAACTGGAGAGGAAACTAAAGATAGAAGAAAAATCACGCATTGAGCTGATTCATTTACATTTACATTTGCGGCATTTAGCAGACGCCCTTATCCAGAGCGACTTACAAAAGTCGATGATACGATTAGTGTGCATCCTCAAACAGACCTTGCTAGTCAAGCTGTTTGATTTCTGATGTGCTTGCATTGCATCTAGCTTTGATAATAATGATGACATGATCTGTTTTAGGCACTGGATGCTTGACAGATTGAATGATGTATGTCAGCTCGCCGCTGTAAAGAGGAGCACGAGATGAACAGCAGCAGCTGGGTTCTCAACGTGAACTGAATTTAAACTGCTGTTAACGTCAAAGCCATGAAACAAAAGACTGACATTATTAAAATTGATGGTAGAGAAGTACATCAACTGCTTTCGTGTGAGTGTGTGCAGGGAGTGGGGCACTAAAGGAGAAAATCTATATTTCCTCTCCACTTCCATTTTTTATCTCATGCAGCAGCTTGTAGTTTCTCGTCCTTCCATAAATGCAGGATTTGCATGTTTATTTTCTCTCTCTCTCTCTCTCTCTCTCTCTCTCTCTCTCTCTCTCTCTCTCTCTCACTCTCTGCTGGTAATCACAGGATTGATGAGACTTGGCTCTGAAATAAATTGTTTTCTTTGTTCTGCAGTTGCTGTTGCACCACTTAAATGAGCCATAAACTGTCCTAAACGCAGTAGGCCCCGCTGATCTCTAAACACTTTTCTGCCACAGCAAAATGACCTGATGCATTCCAGAACTTTCCATCTCAAGTCCCCACACTTCACTAACTTTCAGGAATACACTAACAGATTATATGCTCACAGTTTTTCATTTTTTTTGCAGACTGATACATTGCTATATACAATGTCATGATAAAAACTACTACTAGTAGCTACTAAACTACTAGTGTATTTATTTATTGCTAATGAGGGCACAACTATAAACACTCTACATCTCAGAAATCCTGTTTTACAGCTGTAAATGCAGAAATGTTGATGAGTTGATTAGATTGACACATTTATAATAACTTAGTAGTCCAAAAAAAAAAAAAAAAAAGAAAAAAAAAAAAAAAACAACCCAAATGCCCACTATTATTTTGTTATTTATTTATGTAGCAGTACTATCCCTTTCAGAAATTTTATTCTGAAATTTCAACTGTGTGAGCAATAAAGAGAGCTCCCTCTAAAGCCAAAATATAATACTTGTAGAAATCTGTGCTATGTGTTATGACAGCCACATTAATAAACATTTATACGTTATTATACTTGTTAAGTATTTTACTAAATGTTTCTACTTTCAGCTCGAAAGATATCAAATATCAATCATGAAGTAAGAAATTCATGTTTCATCTAATGCACCATTGCTTGTTTGTATTTGTTCTACTTGTGTGTATGCAATGCATATTAGTTCTGTATAGGTAATGTGTGTGTGTGTGTGTGTGTGTGTGTGTGTGTGTGTGTGTGTGTGTGTGTGTGTGTGTGTGTGTGTGTGTGTGTGTGTGTGTGTGTGTTTACCTTAGGATCGTGATGCAGTATGTATGAACCCTGTTTACTGAAAAGTTCAGTTCAGCTCTCCTCTTACTGGCTGACGAGCATGACACCATTGCTACGTTTCAGACCAGAAAAAATTAGCAAATCAGCCTTAAAATTGGCCTGATTATCCTGTAGTGTGAGCCAGGCATAAGCTGAACCAAACCACTCACAAACTAAACCCAACCAGTTAACAAAGAAGAACTAGATCACATGTAAACTGAATATTACTGCTTACTTTGTACTTTGTTCCTCCGTTGTAAGCTTTGTTGCTGGTGATTAATATTAATTGCTTATGAAGCTTCTTCCAGCTGCAATCATAAAGGATTCCACTGAAGACGTCCTTCAAGCTGCTAAACTCATAGTTTAATTTGTCCTAATTCACAACTTAATGGTGGCAACTATGTCAGCAAATTAAATGTTCTGGTACTTGATCAATTAGATGGGTTGATCATAGCAACATAATTAGTTTGAAATGCCAAATCCAGATCCTACACATTGTGCCTTTCAATTTCATAGGAATGGAGTAAAGAAGTGGGCTGCCCAGGAGTTCATTCAATATTATTACTATTCCAGAGAGACCTTTCACATAGAAACTTTTTATTATTGACTGCAGGGGAAAAAAAGATAAGTGTACTTTTGTATAAAATAGGCTCATATGTATATCTGAATATTAGTAAATATTTACATAATTAAACTGACATAAACATTCCCAATATTTGATGCGCATCCAATCCACCATTTCTCAACCCATATTTCTTCCTTCCAACATTCCTTCCCTAATTTGTTGCATCAGGTTAAACAACTGTAATGTGTGTGTGTGTGTGTNGGGGGGAACACTCAAGCTATTTTAGCTGCATGATAACTGCCTTCCTGTATATTTATTAATTAACTGATATATTTTCCCAACAGGCACATACAGTATATAAATAGATATGATATACACAGGAACACAGGTTTAGGACTAAACACAGGACTGCTGATGAAGGAAATGCTCTACAGGCCTGTTCTCCCAGTTCAATAGGAGTTGTACTCTGATTCCATTTGAAGATAATGTCTCCTTTAGGGGAAAGATCTTCTTTGGGGGATTCTGAGCCAAATTTTTTTTAGTTGTTTGGTGTTGGTATGACTGTGATTGTGAGCCCGATTGTGCATTCCCCCCATCCCTTTTATCATTAAACACACATCCAACAAATTTGTACAAATTTGAACACACACACACATATATACATATATATATATATATATATATATATATATATATATATATATGTGTGTGTGTGTGTGTTCAAATTTGTACAAATTTGTTGGATGTGTGTTTAATGATAAAAGGGATGGGGGGAATGCACAATCGGGCTCACAATCACAGTCATACCAACACCAAACAACTAAAAAAAATTTGGCTCAGAATCCCCCAAAGAAGATCTTTCCCCTAAAGGAGACATTATCTTCAAATGGAATCAGAGTACAACTCCTATTGAACTGGGAGAACAGGCCTGTAGAGCATTTCCTTCATCAGCAGTCCTGTGTTTAGTCCTAAACCTGTGTTCCTGTGTATATCATATCTATTTATATACTGTATGTGCCTGTTGGGAAAATATATCAGTTAATTAATAAATATACAGGAAGGCAGTTATCATGCAGCTAAAATAGCTTGAGTGTTCCCCCCTTGCCAAGTGTTATCCAAACTGGTAATTTTTTTTTAAGTGCAATGAAGCATTTTGGCAGGAAGAGGAGATAGATAACTACTGTGACTGATTATATTCCAAACCCAGCCAATTTGTTTGCAGCTAATTGTCATTTTTAAGAGGAGATCCCAAATGTACCTGTTTAATAATTATGTAATTTGTACATTAGTGAATGGACACGAGGGATATACTCCATGCTGGTCTCTTTAGTGATGGTTTTATTCTTTTGCTACATTGTTCAATGCTGCCCCCTCATCATACAAGCAAACTTTTCTTGGTGGCCTTTTGACATCTTTGAGTTTGGCATATATGTTAGTGGTAATTTTGGCAACACATTTTGATTCACATTTCATTAATTCTCCACTTCCACCTGAATAGGGCAACAGGTGATCCGTTGCCCAGCTTTGGTGACAAGGACGAATACCCCCTGGCCAGGGCACCAGTCCACACACACACACACACACACGACACTGGTCTCACTCCTGACTAAGTTGTAAGGACAAAAATATGGCTAATCAGATGCTCTTGCTAGAGCATGTTTGGTTTGATGGTCTTGACCAAGTGGAAAAAACCTCAATCCATGCTGGTTGACCACTATGCTAAGAATGACCAGTACGAAATGTAACTTACATTGTTCTGGTTATCTTACCAGCATACAGTATGCCTGGATGACAGGCTTTTCAACCAGTTTAATAGGAAGAAATCTGGCTATTTAAACAGTTGAATAAAAGCATTAAACTGCCTATCAAATGATAAGAACCTCATCTTCTGCAGAGGCCAGTCAAGTAGAAATAAAGCGGAGAAATCATATGTGGACAAAATGATCTTATATTCAAACCAAAGAAAGAGTGTGTGAATCATTCTCAATGAGACTGGCATCCAGATTAAGGTGTTCCAGACATGTCCTCTTTGTAAAATGTGAAAGATGTGTCTGGCCACGATTTCTAAATTGTGTAAAATGTTGAGATCAATGCAAGTGCAGTAACAAGAATAAGCTTAAAAATCAATATTTGTTCTAAATTACTGAGGCTGCAAACTATTATTTTATTATTTTTATTTTTTGTCAGATATTATCAGTGATATAAAATGTTTTTGTAACATTAGCTTGACATTCAGTTTCTTGTATTTTGAACACATTGCCCATTCAGAGATAGCAACCTAGTCTTGTGTGTATGAACAGCATTGCAAAGACAAAATGCTACAATAAAATCTGACATAATCTACAAACATTTTACACCTTATAACCAACAATCACCATACTGGCACCTAAAAGTTGCTTTTCAAAGTTATATTATTGTCATATTTGTGACCAAAATATTACATCATTTTTATGTTGAAAACCGTGTTTTGGAACAAACAGAATCCAACTGTACTTACTTAAGTACATTTAACATTTGAATTTGCTACAAAATGATTTTGTATCATTTATTGAAGGTGTTCACTTGTAACAATCCAGGGTAAATGTTGCTCTGCAGAAACTTTAATATACATTTTTTAAATTAATTGATTTACATTAAAATTGAGTTGTCCGTTCGTCTGTCTTCTTCTGCTTATCTGGGGCTGGGTCGCAGGGGCAGCAGTCTAAGCAGGGATACCCAAACCTCCCTCTCCCCCGACACCTCATCCAGCTTCCCAGGAGGGACCCCGAGGTGTTCCCAGGCCAGCCGAGGGACATAGTCCCTCCAGCGTGTCCTGGAACACCTCCCCAGGGAGACGTCCTGGGGCATCTGAAAAAGATGCCTGAGCCACCTCAACTGGTTCCTCATGATGTAGAGGAGCAGCAGCTCTACTCCGAGCTCCTCCCAGGTGACCGAGGATCTCACCCTATCTCTAAGGGAGCGCCCGGCCGAGGAAACTCATTTCGGCCTCTTTTATCTGCGATCTTGTCCTTTCGGTCATTACCCACAGTTCATGACCACAGGTGAGGGTAGGAACATAGATTGACCGGTAAATCAAGAGCTGAGCCACAACGGACAGATACACTGACTGCACGACTGCGGCGGCAGCACCGATCCGCCTGTCAATCTCACGCTCCCTCTCACCCCCACTCGTGAAAAAGACCTCAAGTTACTTGAACTCCTCCACTTGGGGCAGGACAGTTCCACCAATCTGGAGAGGGCAAGCCACCCTCTTCCGGTCGAGAACCATGGCCTCAGATTGAAGAAGCCATCAGGACAACACCATCCGCAAAAAGCAGAGATGATATCCTGTGGACTCCCTCCAGCCCCTGGCTGCACCTAGAAATTCTGTCCATAAAGATTATGAACAGAACCGGTGACAAAGGGCAGCCCTGCCGGAGTCCAACATGCACCGGGAACAGGCCCGATTTACTGCCAGCAATGCGAACCAAGCTTCTGCTCCTGACAGCCCTTAACAGAGGGCCCTGGACCCCAAATTCCCAGAGCACCCACCACAGAATACCTCAGTGACTTCGGCCCAGGTGATGGGCGAGTCCACCTCAGAGTCGTCAGCCTCACCTTCTACATTGGAAGACGTGATGGCGGGGTTGGGGAGATCCTCAAAGTATTCCTTCCACCGCCCAATGATATCCCCGGTCGAGGTCAACAGCCCCCCACCCACACTGTAAACAGTGTTGGCAGGGTACTGCTTCCCCCTTCTGAGGCACAGGACAGTTTGCTAGAATCGCTTTGGGGCTGACCGATAGTCCTTCTCCAAGGCCTCCCCGAACTCCTCCCAGCTCCTGGTTTTTGCCTCCTTGACTGCCCAAACAGCAGAATGCTTAGCCTCCCGGTACCTGTCAGCTGCGTCGGAAGACCCAGAGGCCAACATGGCCCAATAGGTCTTCTTCTTCAGCTTGACAGCATCCCTTTCTTCCGATGTCCACCACCGGGTTCAGGGATTGCTGCCATGGCAGGCACCGGCGACCTTACGCCCACAGCTCCGGACGGCCGCGTTGACGATGGAGACTGAGAACCTGGTCCACTCAGTCTCAATGTCCCCAGCCTCCCCAGGTAGCTGTGAGAAGCTCTCCCAGAGGTGGGAGTTGAAAGCTTCCCTGACAGGGGGCTCAGCCAGACGTTCCCAGCAGACCTGAAGAATATGATGATGAGATGATAACAAAGTCCATCATTGATCTCCGGCCTAGGGCATCCTGGTGCCATGTGCACTTATAGACACCCCTATGCTCGAACATGGTGTTTGTTTTGGACAATCTGTAACTGGTGCAGAAGTCCAACAACAGAACTCCACTTGGGTTCTGATCTGATAGGCCGTTCCTCCCAATCACCCCACTCCAGGTGTCACTATCATCGCCAACGTGGGCGATGAAGTCCCCCAGCAGAACAACGGAGTCCCCAGTTGGGGCACTTTCTATCCTTTCCCTCTCATTCCTCTCTCCTTACAGTCAAATTTTGCTCCACATGCGCTTACATCCTTTGGTTCGGTTGAACGAAATCAGATAAATCTGCTCCAGATATGTCTCCACTAATCTTTCCTGAAGAGTTAATTACCAACCTTCAAATCACTCATCATAATCATCATCATCATCACAATCATCATCATCTTTCTGCCCACTCACTCAGAGATTTCTCCTCACTGTCCTCCAAAAGCTCATTCTCATTGCCCTCATTCGATTCCTCAGGAAAGGTGCTGCAGATTGCGTTTATGGCAAAAGCAGCCATAAGCATCATATCTTCCTCTCAATCTTTGCATTCAGATCAACAAATAATTCGCGCGTCATTTCTATTCTTGATATATTTCCCCTGATCATTTCCATTACTCCAAAAATGTAAGTTGCTAATGTTCCTTTTGGGAAATGCACCCCAGATTACATGAAACCAACTGAACATCCTCAGATTCTCCACCTGTGAGAACCGTCTTCATGACTTCCTGGTTCCTCTACCAGTGCTTCCTCAGCCTTATCCAGGCTGACATTGAAGCAATCTTCTCACTCTATGCATCCTGATTCCTTCCTCTTCAGCTTTCACAGTCTTTCCTTCATCTTTCCTGTTTTTCTCATCCTCTTCCACCTCCTCTTCTTCTGACTTGTTCAATTACAGTGTGAATCACCCGGAGGGACTCTATGCCACCAAATAAAGAGACAACTTATGTTTGCTCTTATCTCTTCAAGTACCAAACACACATTTGGCAGGCTTTATTTTGAAGCAGGGGCCTAGGGTGTTTTTTATTACAATATAATGAATTACCACGTACTGGGCTGTCTTCTTTTATGTGCAAGTGTTTTTAGAGCATGGCGGTTATTCAGAGTGGAAAAGCAGTGGCCCCCAGTGATTCTCTTTACTGGTTTCTGTGGGAGCCGGTGGTTTTTGGAGCACGTCTGACTGTCATGGAGAGTGGATCTCAAACATTGTTTAGAAAGATGGTATATGTGGGTCTGATCACAGTGGAGTACCTGCTAGAGTTCCAGTAGCAACTAGATGGTGTGGAAGCAGTGGCACACAAACTGGGCAAGAGGTCAGAATCAGGCTTGACTCTTCCATGGGTTTTGGGAAGTGGTGACCACTGAAGACTGGATTCTACTGGAAAGCCTGTGCTATCCTTCCTAGATAAACAGTAAATGATTCCCCAGAAACCCAACAAACTAACAAACGAAAGAACCTACCAAAATGACAAAGGTGCGATGAACATTTCAAAGAGATATATCTATATTCTTCTTTTTCTTTAAAAAATGTAATTGTTCTGGTCAATGCTAGCATCTCTCTAAACTAACTATGGAAATCAAACAAAACTTGAGACTTCCCACTGAGATGAATACAGCTACAATTACCCTCCACCTCAAACCTACCAGAGCCCCACATCCATAAGTTACTGACCTTCATCACACATCAATACTGACATAAAAATAATAGGCAAACCATTAACTAACATAATTGACACAACAGTAATTCCATATCTAATCCATCCCAACAAAACAGGTGTTATCAAAGGCAGATACTCCCCAACCAACATGTGCAGATTATTTAACATAATCCAATATACTTCCAGATAAGAATTACAAACAGCTATCACAACCCTTATTGCAAATAAAGCTTTTGACAGAGTTAACTGGAAAATCCTGTTTGCTACACTTCACAGATTTAGTTTCAGGGAATCATTTATACAATAAAGACACCTTAAATGGGGCAAACTGTTTTTTATCCAGGCACATGCTTCACTATTTAAGGTGTAATGAAAATGTCAATTAAGCTGGTGTTACATATAAAGCGCTACACGGGCTCGATCCTGAATACTTACAGGATCTAATTTACCTTTATGAGCCACCACGATCACTCAGATCACAGGCTTCCTATTAGTTCCCAGAATTCAGAAGGCTTCAGCAGGGGGAAGAGCCTTTTCTCACAAAGCCCCCCAGCTCTGGAATAACCTTCCAGATAATGTTCCGGACTCAGACACTGTCTCAGTCTTCAAGTCTAGGCTGAAAACTTACTTGTTCAGTGTAGCATTTGTTAATTAATGTCTTAGCTTAGTTACAGGCTGCAGATCCAGGGGTTCATGGACATAGGGATTTATGGTAAACTGGGATGTTGGTGCTGCCATCTGACTCCTTCTCACGATCACTCTGGTTTGTGACGGTGGAGCAGTTAGACGCCAATGTTTCAGGATGCTCCCGTGTTTATGTTACCTTCTGGTTCTCTCCATAGTTATGCTCTTATAGTCAGATCTGCCGGAGTCACTCGCCACACTCTGGTAATGTTTACATTCTCTGTTCTCTTTTTAAATTACAAAATAATTCAATTCTCTGTATCTTTTCCGAGTTAACGATGCCCCACCAGCCAGAACTGATTAGGTCCTAACCTCAAGCTCTTCTGCCCCATCTGAGAAGGACTTCAAGCTCCCCTGATACATGTCTACATTGGCTCTCCACTTTCCACCAACTGGACCTGGAGTAGTTTCCCACCCTGCCATGGACTAGCTGCTCACCCACCATCACCAACTGTAGAAATCTACTGTTAATATTATGTCCACCAGATAATTAACATTACTTCAATACCCGAGTAATAGAACAGAGATGAAGGGGTCCAGTGTCCCCTAACTATGTATAAGTAGTTTGACCAGAGGAGGATGGGTCCTCCCCTTGTGAGCCTGGTTCCTCCCAAGGTTTCTTCCTCCAGCTGAGGGAGTTTTTCCTTGCCACTGTTGCCATTTGGCTTGCTCACTAGGGGATCTGTCATTTATACTTTGTTCCTGTTTTAACCTTTTTTTTTATTCTGTGAAGCTGCTCTGTGACAACTTCAGTTGTGAAGAGCACTATAAAAATAAATTTTTATTTGATTTGATTTGATTACTATGATTGTCTGAACACAGTGGCAGCATTTAAGGTGAAACTGAAACCTACAGTGACTATTGTTACTAGACTATTTATTATTTATTTACAATTCTACCTCAAGAAACCTTTACCCTGACTCTTTATTCCACAGTTCACTCATGTGGAGTTTATTTCTGCTTCTTCTGTACTGAAGGATAGTTTTGCTTTATCTTCAGATTTAATCTATCTCCTTAACTACACAATGCACATACTGGGTGTATAGGTGAGTCCAGCTCCACAGGTTACTGCGCACATTTATCCCACAATGCAATGCAAAATGGAAAGTGTTTCAATGGAAAGAGTGGAACTACTGACATTAAGAAAATGTCCTGTCTACCTTCTCTCTTCCCATCTTGTCTTTGTTTTGTCTTTCCCCCATGTGCTTCTTAACACATTAGTTTTGTTTTGGTCCTGTCTCCACCCTTGCTCTGCCCATCTGTGTCTCATTTGTAACCCGCCTGTCACGTATCTGTCCTGTTCTTCTCCCCTGTATTTCTGTCTCATCTTTGTTTTGTTCATTCCCTACATGCTTCTGAGCTCGTGTCTTGTTATGGTCTTATAGCTTCCCATTCCCAGCTGTGTCTCATTTGTTACCCCAGGTGTTCGCATTCATGTGCCAGGTGTGGTTAATGTTGTCTTGTATTTAAGATCCTTTGTTTCAGTCTGTCTTTGTCAGTGCTTTGTTATAGTTGTAGTTTTGATAGTTGTCTTTGTGATGGTTGTCTTTGTGATTGTAATCGTGATTGTTGTTTTATTTCTATAGTTATCTGGTCCATTTGTTTGTTTATTCCATGTGTTTTGTTTACCTAGTGTTTGTCAGTGTTTTCCTTTTGTTTTGTATTTTGATTAATTTATTAAATCCTCAACCCCATCATTTACCTCTGCTCCATTGTCATTGTCATTTCTAATAACTAATCCTCATAACTAATCCTGGCACTGCCCCTTCATTATCCTATTCCAGGTGTGTCTAATATTGTCATTGTATTTAAGACCTTTTGTTTCAGTCTGACCTTGTCAGTCCTTTTGTTTTTGTTGTTTTTGTTTCAGAAGATATCCAGTCACTGTTTATACTTTGTGTTTGCTATGGCCTTATTTTTGTTCAGCGTGTTTGATTTGTTTTGTATTTTGTGTCATGTATTATTAAATCTGCAACCCCAGCAAGTACCTCCACTTCCCTAGTCTTTGTGTTCATCTGCTCAGCTTACTATTCCTGAGAGTGGGTAATGATGCAGTGGTGATGGTGTCTGGAGAACTTTGTGAATCCTTTTGGAACACTTCATCAATTCCTATACAAAACAAATTAGTTTATTAGTATTTTATGTACTAACCTTTCAAATTGGTAATGTTAATATTTACATATAGTGTATATATCTTATAATATTAGTGTGTAATATGCAATTGGGCACAGCATTAGTCTAGAGTGATGTCAGCCTTTGGAGTCACACAGATTTAATTATCTCCCACTGATGCGTACTGAGCTACTTAACAGAGAAAAACAGCCCTCACTGCATGTGTGTGAGTAATGGACAATTAATCGCTGTACAAAGCAGAATTAGAGCTTACTGTGATAAGTGTCATTATGGACAACTCTTGTTATGTCTCTATTTTGGAAAAGATATGCTTTCACCAAGGATGTTATTAGGAATACTTGTACACCTACTCGTTTTTGCAATTATCCAAGCAGGCAATAGTGCAATGCATAAAACCGTACAGTTATGGGCCAGTAGTTTCAAGTAATGCTCACATCAGCCACCAGAATGTGGAAAAAATTCATGTCAGTTTGTAGTGGTCTATAGTGTATAGTGTAATTCCTAATATTTCAGAACAACAAGCATCCAGAAAGCAGCAGTTCTGCAAACTGAAATTGAATAGAGATGTCAATGAAGAATGGCCAGATTGCTTCAAGCTGACAGAAAGGCTAGGTAATTCTGATAATTGCCATATAATAAAACAACGCAAAATATTGTGTAATAGAAAATATGAGTACAACATAAATGCTATTTGAGAAATTTTCATTGATTAAGTTATATTACTCTATTTTATTTAAAATTGTTTTTTCTATCCTGCCTGGAAAGACAGCTTAATGGAATACAGGTGAAATGCCAGGCTTCAAAATTCAGGATCAGAATGAGAAACTGACAAACATGATCCACATTTCAAAATACTCAGCACTGCAGTGACACTGACATGGCAGTGGTATGTTACTGCAAGTTGTGCTGGTATGAGTGGATCAGACACAGTAGTGTTCTGTCAGTGTCACTGCTGGATTAAGAATAGTCCCCCAACCAGAAATGATGTAGAGGATAGTAGAGGATAACAACACAAACTGTGTAGTCATGATATGGTTGATGGGTGTATGTAGTTTGCAATATGTACATTTAACAAGGGGTGCCCTTTCTGATGTAGATGTACTGTCACTAGAATAGGACTCTCTGGAACAGATAAACATGAACCTGATGGCACTATGCTTAATGCCAGGTGTGGGCTAGAGAGGTATAAAGCCCCCCCAGCAGCATTAAGCTGCAGAGCAGTGGAACTCTGGAATGATGGTGCTCCGTCCAGTACTTCTGGGATGAGTTGGTGAGTTAGTAACTCTTCTGATGGAAACATGGTTATTTTATATATATCCATAGCTATAAGGCTCACTAATGCAGTATTAAGTGCATATTACAGTTACAAACACTGTAATGTATTTATACTATTTGTTGTTTGCTTGTAGTTTACTAGCTTGCTAGCTGCCTAGTTAGCTGTATGTGCCTTGAAATAATAATGCATTGCAAGTTAATGGATAGAAAGCTACTGTTATTCTACTACAAACTGTTAACATTTATGTAATGATTTGGGTGTAGAAGTCATATTTGATGGGAAGTCATATTTGTTCAGCACAAGGAGAAGGGAGGCCTTTGAGATTCCTTCAAATTTCACTTGATAACATCCTCAATCATAATCAGATTTTACTTCTAGACTGTGTAACTGGTCATTGAAAATATGCAGAGCTGCTTGTGTGTCAAAATTCTAGTTAAGTAGTTGTCGTGTTGAAGGGAGGTAAGAGCAGGAGGCTCATAAACACAGATATGGTTTATTTAAAAATATCACAAAATAAATAAAAAAGGAAAAAACAGACAAAGAGAATAACCAAGCTAAACAGACTATGAAGCCAAGACAAAGGGTAACAAACTGACCTGGAGCACAACAGCGAAAGAACAAAACACTCATGCCAACAGTGACTGTTCATAACCATAACAGTGATGTTACTCTCTTATGGTATTTGATTGTTTGATGTTTGTTTGGCCAAAAAAACCTAAAAGGATATTTGTTAGCACCATGGGATTATTTGGATTCATGCATAATTTGTGAGGCTATGTTTGGTACTCTCGGCTTGCTAGTGTAGCGAGCAGACTCAAACAGACGCTCCTCTCATCAGTCGCTGTAATTCAGTAGAATCATTGTAAACAGAACCTCCTGCTGGTTTTTATCTCACTGGATGCTGCATTTGTGGTTTGTTTTATTGTCATTTATTTGTCTTCTCAGGATAGAGGTGTTTATATAGAGAATAGAAGGTAGAGATAGCAGCACTCCTGCCACTTCCTTTAAACCATCAAACAAATGACTTCGGATGTGATACCTAGTCAACTTTATGTAGAAATGATTACTTCATCTACATCATTAAAAGCATTCATATTCCCATGAAATTTGACAATACAGCAGTGAGTTCTGTGAAGACCAGTCTAAATGTAAGTCATTTGCTTATCCCTATTAAAATAACAAGAAGCAAAACACACACTATGGACAAAATATGGACATTTGCTTATACATTTGTTTATTTTGACATCAAGAGTGTTGTAAAATATTACTCAGTTTGTCAGTACAATTTTCAAAACAAAAATAGTAACAAAATAACTAACAAAATAGTTTATCCTGTCTATGTTGGAATAACTGTCTCTTCTGTCCAGGGAAGTCTTTCTACTAGACTTTAGAGCATTGCTGTGAGAATTTGAATGTGTTAAGGGATAATAGTATCTGCAAGGTCAGGATGATTGCCTCACGCTCCCCAATTCATCCCAAAATACAGTTCCATTGCTCCACATCTCAATACTCAGGGCTTTATATCCATTTAGCCAATGCCAAGAATGGAAAGGTCAAATATTCATCCTAGGTACGCTTGAACTGTGAGAGACAGAACCTAAAAGAAAAAAAAAGAAAAGAAAATCAAATTGTATGATTTTTAAATAATTTGTATTTTAATGTATGAAAAGTGTGATACAGTAGAAAAACAGAACTTAATATTTGGTACAGAGTTGTACACTTTCTTTGCAATGAGAGGTCCTGACTACGTTTGTACACTGCAGCAGGAACTTTGGCCCACTTCTCCACACAGATCTTTCAGGTTTCAAGACTGTGCTGGGCAACATTGATTTTCAGCTCCCTCGAAAGATTTTCTATTGGGTTTAGGACTGGCTAGGCCGTCAAGGACCTTGAAATCCTTCTTGCGGAGCCACTCCTTAGTTGCCCTGAGGGAAGGAGGTTGTTGGCCAAAATCTCATGATATATGCTTCCATCCATCTTCCCTTCAATATCTATGATGTTTCCACCCCCATGCTTCATGGTTGGAACTGTGTTCTTGGGGTTGAACTCATCCTTCTTCCTCCAAATATGGTGAGTGGAGTTGATTCCAAAAAGTCTCATTTGACCACACGACCTTCTCCCATGCTACCTCTGAATCATCCAAATGGTCATTGGTGAACTTCAACTGGACCTGGACATGTGTAGGCATGAGCAGGGTGGACCTGCGTGCTCTGCAGGATTGTAATCCATAATGGCATAGTGTGTTACTAACGGTAATCTTTGAGACAGTGGTCCCAGTTCTCTTCAGGTCATTGACAAGGTCCTCAAATGTAGTTCAGGGCTCATTCCTGACTTTTTTCAGAATCCTCTTTACCCAACAAGGGCAAGATATTACACGGAGCCCCAGACTGAGGGGTGTCTTTTATACAGGTAATAAGTTCAAACAGGTGTGCAATTAATATGAGTAATGAGTACAGAAAAAGAGCCCTTCTTATCATATGCCATATAGCCATGTCATATAGCTATGAGCAGTCTTTTCTGGAGATATTGTATTAGCCTTCTGTATTAATCTAAAACCTAGCATCTGCTTTTGGACAAATCCATATGTTGATATCACTGGCAGAAAACAATTTGTTTCCAAAGCTTAAATATTTATCTGTTTTAGCCAGAAAATAGATTAAATTCTAATCTGAAAGAAATATTAGATGGAAGCTCACAAATTATTGTATGGGTGTGATTTATTGTAATGGTTGTTAAACTACAGGAATTGTACAACATTACATCAAGCATTTTCATCTAGAAATATCTCAGGACAATCTGAAACATTGTGAGTTCACACTTTGAGCAAGCCCCATGTAATTAGAAAATGACAGAAAGCTGCCATACTATAAAAGCAAGGTACAATAGCGACTGACCCAGTGTACTCATAGTCTCAAATCCACTTTCACCTCTTTCATTGTTTAAATAAAATAGTCTTGTTGTAACTGAGACATTTAATGTTAATCCTCTTAATGTGCAGTGTGGATGAAGATTGTGCTTTAAAATAACTTTCATGAAGATTGCTTATATCCAACCACAAATCACCAACCCCTTTATGCAGTTTCCTACCATATTTCATCTTGATGATCTTCTTGATCATTTTTTCCTCCTTTTTGCTTTGTTCTCCACTGTGCATGTGCCCTGCTACTTTAAGAGTCTGAGATGAGATTAGCCTCTTATCTGGAATCCTTCAGCTAGCAGTCTACCACCCTACTTAATGCCACAGCTCTGTGAGAGCTGCATGTCAGATGCTAATTTTACTTTAAAAGACAGTTTGTACAGGTCTATTGACAGGTCATTGAAGAAGGAAATTGGAGGTTTGCTTTCATTAAAATGCCTTGAAATTTAAAGATCAAGGCAATTCCTATGCTGTATGGACACTTTCAGTGTAGGCCTTGTCAAGCATCTCCAAGCAGCTCAAACAGAGCCCAGTAGCCTTCACACATGAAAGGAGAGATGAGATGTCTTATTTGTCAGTACAGCAGAGGCTAGATGATGGCCTTTAGTCAAAGGGCCTTTAAATGTCATTCATTTCATGCTGAATAGTGATCCAAACTCTGACTTGGCACATTCTCTCTGGACAAAAATGTTTTGTACTGTTTGACATGCAATGGTAGAGCACTTGTGATGTCTGAGTGGATGTGAAGAGCTCAATGTCTTTTGAATGAAACTACTAAAATGAAGTTAAATTATTAATGGAGTTCAAAATCATTTCCCTTTTTCCTACATTGTGACCCTCTTGTAATGTGAGAATACAAGATACAGGATACAGATACAGGACAGGATACAGGATAAATTCATGTACTGGTGCATTTATAAGCCAATTTTCTTAATGTGTAACATTTCGAGGATTAAAAAATGTCAACATACTATTACAAACAACTCTCTCCTAATCTCTATCTCTTTTGCACACCCATTCCTCTCACATGGTTATTCAATTGCATCACTCACCTGCGGCCATCCATCTGTGAGAGGTCTCTCAAATCCCTATGTAACAAGGCCATGTTTGTTCTGACATGACAAATAGGCCTGTGAGTGCTTGAGCCCTGACCAGAAACCACTGCACTTGGACACAAAGTGTCACTCTGTGCCAGAATACATGTTTTGTTTGCCAAGGTTACATTGAAGGTTTGACTGAGGAGGAATTATCAGCATATGGAAGGAAATGTTGCCTTAAAATGATCTGTGAAAAAATGCAAATCAGGGCAACTGTCTGAATTGTTCCAAAAGTTAAACTGGTGTGGGTTTAGTGGTTCCAAGGGAGTTTAAGGGTTTAAGAGCCCAGTTGACCACTGATCAAGGATGTTGACATTGGTGGGGATCTATGAATTCATCATTTAAACCATGAATGATAAAATGTTAAATTAATGACTGATAAAGTAGTTTAGACTTTAGTTTCATTTTATTTCAATCAGTGTAAATGAGACAAGTCTCATACATCAGCAGTAATAAAAGTATGGAGCTGCATAATCTCCACAAAACCAACAAGATAACAAACAATGGCTACAGACAATTTTAGCCTGCTGTGTGCCAAACCCTAGCATTGCCATTAAAGTGATGACGGACCCATTTCATTAGTGAACTTCAAGTGACTTACATGTTTCGATGAAAAGTAGCTAATTTCCACCTTTTTGCTGCCATACTCATTTTTGACACCCATGTCACCCAAGGTGCACCTGAGTCTTGCACAGTAAGTCTTGCATATAACTGGAAAGCAGGGACGCAAGGTGCAGTAAAAGACTTTGGGATGGATTCTGTCTTAAACTCACTCTACAGAAGCTCAATACAACACAAAATCTAAGGTTCACAGAGTCTGAAGAAAACCTTCTAATTATAAACTTCATAAAAACTACCAGTACCACCTCATGCCAATCCTGTTTATTTATTTTTTTTAAATAATTCATACTTCATAATTCTTACTAGCATTTTATTTATCGTGTTAGTGTTATCATCTTTTTAATATTATATGAGTGTTGGGCTCCAGTGTCCCCTAACTAACTATGTATAATTAGTTTGACCAGAGGAGGAGGGGTCAGAAGAAGAGGCAGAAGAACAAGGTCAGAAAGAAGCCGGAGGGAAGACTTAAGAAGAACAATGTAAAGGAGGTTTGGGCTCACATGAGGAAAATCACTGGCAACAGTGCTAAACCACAAATTGTGGGGGACAGTTTGGATACTGCTAATGGGCTGAATGTGTTTGTGCAGTGGAAACAGCTGGTCAGATATTCTGGTGTGCAACACTGGAGCCCCTCAGGGAACTGTACTCTCCCTTTCCTCTTCCCTCTGTATGCCACAGATATTCAGTAAAAGTCAGATCAATGCCACCTTCAGAAATTTTCTGATCACTGCATTGGTTGAGTGCATCAAGGATGGTCAGGAAGGTGAATTATGAGACCTTTGTGAGCGACCATTGTGTGAGAAGAACCATATGCTCCTTAATGTTACCAAGACTAAGGAGATGGACTTCAGAAGGAAGTCCACAGTAAGGCCTGTTACCATCATGGGTCACAATGTTGAAAATACAATGTCACAAATGTTTAAAAACACTTTATCTGGGTGTCCTGCTAGAAAACAAATTGGACTGGAGGACCAATATTGGGTTTGTGTACAAGAAAGGAATGGGTAGGTTCTTTCTGAGGAAGCTCAGGTCATTCACTGTGTGAATTTTCTACCAGTCTGTTGCAGGTGCTGTCATATTTGCAATAGTCTGTTGGGGAGGCTGCGTCAAACCTGGAGTTGCAAAGAAGCTAAACAAACTGATGAAGAAGAAGCCTTAAGGTGGTGAAAAGGAGAACTGACCACTATCCTGGACAACACATCTCACCCCCTCCATGACTGGTCAGACAGCAGAGCACTTAGGAGTGGTACAGGAGGTTGTTTGCGCCAACAGTGATCACAGTACCCCTCCTTCTCAGTGAGTCAGGACAGTATTACACTCTGAGCCACTAACAGGACAGGATCACTAATTTTGGCTGGACATTACTTTTATTCATTGCACAGACATCTTTCATATCTTCTGGTTAGTAATGACTGAACAACTAAAAATCGGTTGCACCAAATCAGCTGTGAATAATTACACCATCATTAAAGAAGACTTTGGAAGAAGTTTGCTCTTGATTGTTGAAGTGAGAGGGATCACCATGGTGAGATCCAAAGAGCTTTCTGAGATCTTCAGAAACAAGGTTATAGATAATGGGTCTGTTTTGAAAAGATCTTAGGCCAAAATCTGGAACATTATTTAACAATTTAACAGTGTTCATTTCTCCTCATTTTTTCAATATGACAGTAATTTGTACAGTACTGTAGAAGTATGGAATTGACACCAGCTAGCTCAGCAAGCACTTAGCTTTGTTTTCTTGATTGATTAACAGCTGATTTTGTCACATAACAGATAACGTTTCTCTGATGTTGTTACTGTGAAAAGATGTCGAAGCCTATTGCTGTTAATGAACTGGCAGTACAAAAGCTGATTATTGACCTCCCACACCTGAAGATTTTTTTAATGGTGTGTTTGTTAATTTGTGTGTGTGTGTGTGTGTGTGTGTGTGTGTGTGTGTGTGTGTGTGTGTGTGTGTGTGTGTGTGTATGAAGCCATTAAAGGGGCAGAGCTCAACTGGAAGTAATCCTTCTTGAGGATGTCAACAAGTTTGTGAAGAACTGTTACTAAAATCAAAATTTTAGTAACATTAAACATGTTGGCAATAGATGTCATATGAAAAACTATGCTAAATGTATTTAAAATTAAGTATAATTTATATTTATACAGTATAGACAACCTTTTTCATGGTCATTGTTTCTATTTGTGGGGTTGAAAAAGAATGAAAAAGTTAATTTTGATTCAGTGGACATGAGTGCCGTGTCAGGAATACCAATATAATGACATTATTATGTTCGATACTTTGCACCACAACATACACTCAAAAATGTGTAGTGGGCATGGTCAGTACTTCTAGCCCACTGAACCACTGCAAAAAGACAGACATTATATATTATACCATTCTCATATTTTATTTCTACCATTAATTTAAGTTTTACAGTATAATCATACTTTGTTTAGATTGTTTTACCTGTGCATTTTGTCTGTTTTGAAATATTACATGAACTGAACATTGTATTTAAAGACATCCAGAACAGCTCTCAGTGACTCTCCCTCTCTCAATCAGATCTGCTAGGGAATCTACAGGAGTAGAGGTTATTGTGAGCCGCAGAGGGTCACTAGTTAAGCACGTTTTTCTCGTTTCATTCTCTCTGTGCTCTTTATTAATATGACCTTTTGCCATCAGCATTACACTCTGATACAGTAATTCAGTTTAAGTAGCTGAAGGGAATAATGCACTATTACAGCTTTTAATGAATTTAAGATCCCTTGTGTACATTGTGCTGAAGGGCACGGTTTAATCATTGTGATTCAATGACACCAGGTTGTAGGCATTTTTCTTTCCATGTCTGTCAGGAATACTGATCTGGTGTTGACTTGCTGTTTCTGTTTTTGGAGAAAATGTGGTTGGAAAGAAAAAGAGCAAAGAGTTTGCTGTAATCAACATTTGAGATACATTTACTTCAAACCATTCAGTAGAGAATTTCTGACATAAGCAGACACATTATTATTTTATTATAATATTGCAAATGATTGTGCAAAATTCAGATGAGGATTAAATACCTTTCTGTTCATGCAGGAAATGTGCTTATATCTGAAGAAGTTATTGTAATGTAGCTCTTAGCTACAGGATTTGTCTCAAAGCCACTTTACAGCAAACTGGGTATGAGGCAACAGAGTCTATGGAAACACCTTGAGAACCCATCCTTTTCTTGTCAACACATTTACATTTATATATGATATGTAGCAGAGAGCCACATCAAGAGCGACATACAAAACTGCTTCATTTTTCACTCGAAATATCCCTAGATTTCCTTGAAGCCCTACGTCTGATAAGGGGCCCGCCTACCTCAACTCTGTGAGCCAAAATGTGACCATTTTGACAGTTACACCTGACCCTCCACTAATGTTCTCCCTTCTTCTTGGCTTAAGAACCAACAGACAAACATAATACAATTATATAAAGATTTGTACTCTCAAAATGTATTCAGTCAGCATTTGAAAAAATCATGGCACTCTATTTGGAAACCTAGTGGAAGTTGTTCCACCAATTTGTGCCATAACAGAGTAACAAAAGTATAGATGTTTGTTGGCCCTTGCTATCAGCTTCAGAGGCACTGATCCATTTTGGACTCTAAAGGCCAGCATTTTGAATTTACCAGCTGCAACAGGAAGGCAATTTGAAATGAATCCAGCAATGGAGCTACAGTACATGGCTGAACATTGGAATGTTAAGGACAGATTGTCACTGTGTTCTGGGTCAGTTGCAAGAGACTGATGGTACATATGTACAGTTCCTTTCATATCCAAGGATCCTCTACAATGTACTCTCAGCTCACACTCTCAATGTACTCTCTACACAAAGAAACAGCCAGGAGAGGGTTGCAGTGGACAGGTTTTGAGATGACAAGTGACTGAACAAGCACTGGGTTGGCTTTGTCAGGTTTGCAACATGAGCCAGGAACATTTACTTGTCATTCACAACAACATCCTTCGTGCTTCTGCAGATATAGCAGATATGACAAGTGAGTCCTCGAGAGAGATGGCAAGCTCAGGACCTGTAGGTCCGGGGATGAACAGCAGCTCAGCACACAAGTGTTTTATGAGATGAAAGTTAAAGAACAGGCAGAAAAAGTGAAAGACATGGTTGACTGATAAGGTAGTGTAATATTACAGGATTTCATACTAATATGTTTTCAGGATTTTGGAGTATTTTAAAATAAGAGAGAGATCCATCATTCAGACTCACTCTGTCAATTGTTTGCTGTTTTCTAAAAAAGATGTCCAATGAAAAAATAAACAGCAGGAAATACTGAGTTTGGAAATGACAGTAATTTCCAAAAAGGCTTAAAAATCAATTTTATGACCTGCAGAAAGCTGTTCTGACCCACATTCAGCGGCAGCCATCTCTTGACAGCGGTGCTTAATCCAGTCTAACCAGAGGCCTGGAATAAATCTGCATGCAATTAAAGGATTACTGCCTGTTTTTACTGTCTGTTTCTGCCTTGCACTCTTAATCTTCCAAGTGGGTGTTCATGAAGGGTGGAGCACATGAACGGATGGGCCCACCAGAGAGAATGCAGCTGAGGAAGACGAGCAGGTTACAGCTGCACAACCAGCACACTTTCACAATGGCCATTTTGTTTTGTTGGTGTCCAAATTGGTGCTCAGGGTCTAATTCCTCAACAAAGCCACATGAACAGTTTTCAAGAAATGTTCCTCAAAGGCCAGGTAAATTCATTCACACTCTGCATGAGTAATTTGTTTTTCTCTACAAGACTAGCTGAGTATGTGCAGTCACTGTTAATGTCATGGAGCATGACAATTCCTGAGGATGTGATTTGTAGCTTTGCATATTTTTGTGGACGGAATAACACTGAACTGAAGATGGTGACAAGTCATATGCTCAGTGCAATCTAGGTGCAAGCTATAGTGTTTATTTAATCACTCCAACAATACGACAGTTTATGTGGTTTAGTGTGACAGGCAATAAATCATAGCAGGTTCCTTATGACCTGAAAGAGTAGAAGATAAATGGGAAACAAAACATCTTTACTGAAAAATAATAGAAATGCATGTAGTGCTACCCGGAGTAGCTGAATGTTGATTCTACACTGAATGACAAATGTGACATCTATTAATGTTTTATACATTTTTATTGTAACATAACTGTTAATTCATCCAAATGTCAGTCTCTGGCACCCTTGCTGAGTTTGTCTCAGTTTATTGTCTTAGTTGCCCAGGAGACAATCATTGACACCCACCACAAAGAGGATAAAGCCACAGAAGTTAATTAAAAGCATATTAATGGAAAGTTGGCTGGAGGGGGAAATGCTTCAGTGCATCAATAGCCACCACACGCAGATGCCTCTTGGAATGGAGCTACAACGCCCTGCATTCCTAATAGCAAGCCGGTCCTGAAGTAGATGACAACTTAGCATTTTACCTGGGCTAAGGAGAACTGGACTGTTGCTGCAGATCCAGGGATTCATAGGGAATTATGGTAAGCTGGGATGTTTGTGTTGTCATTAGAGCGCTTCATGCAATGACTCAGGTTTGTAGGTGGTGGAGCAGTTGGACACCAATGCAAGGTGCTAAAATGTTTGTTACCTTGTGGTTCTCTCCTTCTAAGCTGTCAGATCTGCCAAGTCACTTGTCATGCTCTGGTAATATTTATATTATTTGTTCACAATAAATCTAAACACAACTAATTATATTGGTCTATCTATTCTGAGTTAATGATGACCCACTGGCTCTAACGGACACAGATGGAAGACTTTTGGGGGTTGTCTTGATGTTGCCTTTCCTGCGTACCTGTTGTCATTTTACTGCCATATATGTTACAAAACTGGTAAATCAGCCAGGATTGATAGTCAGTGATCAACAACTATCACAGACAAAGGCAACAAAAGCCAATTTTCAAGTTAATCCTGGTTAGAACTGGGGTGCTATTTTCATACTGAATGTACTAGCATTTGGTCATACACAGTTGACATCACATTGTTCACTGGAGGATCATAGGTGGAAAGCTATATTTTGAATGTATATAATGTGTCCTACTTTTTGTTGCTCCACCGAATCACCTATGTATCACGTTACTGTCTATTGTAATAAAGATGAACAATTTTTCAATGGTTTCAAGAGACCTTGTCCTTTTTTACATGTGTTTTGCGATCCTATTTGTCGATCCTCAAACCAAATACCATTTTAATTAGCACTTTAAATGAGACACTTTAATGCTTTCATGTTGCTGACTGGGTTTTCAAGGCTTCATAACTCAAGATCAGAGTAACCTACAGATGTATTTCTGTATTATATCATACAGCAGGACACTGCCATCAGAAAATTGCTAAAGGAGATTTTGCCCTCCTTAAAACGTACATACACCAGTTTCTAACAATATTTCCAAGATTCAATTATTCAATTTGTTATAGTTCTTTCAAGCAAAATGTGAAGCACATGAAGTACGTTTTTTAATCATCTGCGCCAAATTCTTACCCAGCCCATGTGATTCCCATTTCAGCATAGATCTACCATCTATTTCTATTCAGCAGCAGTCAATTCAGCCCTTTCTGCCCCTAGGAAGGATGACTCTTCCACTACTTGCATTGTAACAGCATATGTATTGCATTTACACTGCAGGATATCTCATCAGCAACTGTAAAAACCATGTTACTGCACTTCCCAAGACAATAGTACCTTATTATCCACCAATACTGCATCTCTCTATCTGTGTGTGCCTGTTTTGCGTCTCCTCTGTGATTATAAAATAATTGTTGTACTTTCCAGGTCTTATGTTTATTCCCTTCAATTTGCCTGATAAGTAATAACATGCACAGTCATTAGGAGTCATAGAAAGGTTGTTTAGTTCATCCATCTTTGCTGAGCCATCCAGCAAGGCAGAGGTGGAAAAAGCAAGACAAAAGGGTAAATGTTCCCCCTCAATGCAGTTCATTCTTATTAGAAGGAGTTCTCAGGATAACATAGTGCTTAATGAACGTGTAATGGAAGCTAATGAGGCATTCACCTTGAGGTTGAAGCTGTTGGAAATTTTTCTTTAATATCGATTTAGCTGAAAAACAGTTCAGTGCTGACCTGGGAGCTGTAAGAAAACTCTTTGCTCATATATCCTAATGAATATAAACATAAACAACATTAAGCTCAGCTAAATATTTTGGCCAGCTTTGAGGATGCCAAATGTGTTTGTAGTTCTGCTGCCTGACCTGCTGAGCACATGTGAGTGTAAAATGATAAAAACCTGGGAGAGGGAGAATTTTGTTGTATTATATCTGCTCATTCTATCAGTGATTGAGTGTTCTATATGCAAGTTCTAAAAACAAAAATCAAACTAAAGATGTATATTGACACTGTCCAATGAAAATCATGTATCTGCATTTTTAGTATTCAGCTAAAACTTAGCTTTGCCACCATGACAGAACAAAAATACAGTTGCACAGGCTTGGTGTGCACTTAAAAGTTAAATTGGACTAATGTAACTACATAAACTAAGTTAAATATCTAAGTAAAAGTATTGTACAATGTACTGCAGCAGCAACAGCTTGAGTTGTAAGGTGTGGTAGTGCTTAGGTAGCAGCAGAACTTCAAAGTTCAAAGCAGAGCAGCAACACATCAAATGACAATGTGCATAGAAGGTGTTCAGGGTGTTGGGGAGTGCTGGGTCATTTGGGCATTGTGCATCACTTCTCTTGTAGTCTGTGATTCATTTGCTCTGTGGGTTGTGTGAGTTGAAATGAACCTGGCTCTTCAGAGCATATGTGGACTTTGCCCTCTTTATGTCCATCGACAGGTTCTTTCTAGCTGCATAAGCGCTGCTGCATCACTGTCCTTTAATGCAGTATCATGGATTCTGAGAAGGGAATGCACCTCTGCATTCAGTCAAGCTTTCTAGTTTGGTTTTAGAAGTGGTGACCATCTCCATGCACATCCTGACATGACAGATGATAACTCCATGCAGCTCCCTGTTGTTGCAGCCTCCATAAATATCTGCCAGTCTGTGGTCTCAAAGCAGCCATGGAGCCTGCACACAGCTCCTCCAGGCCGCATGCAGGTGAACTTTGTGGCCCTGCTCCTTAACACTAGGGTGTATGCATTAGGCAGCTTTTTCATCCTTTGAACCCTGTAGATGCTCTGTCGCTAATAATTCTTAATGAATAGACTAATA
Organism: Acestrorhynchus altus; assembly: GCA_034509495.1. Lineage (NCBI taxonomy): Eukaryota > Metazoa > Chordata > Actinopteri > Characiformes > Acestrorhynchidae > Acestrorhynchus > Acestrorhynchus altus. The sequence goes on from CM067519.1 coordinate 16,472,104, forward strand.
GAAATGCTATCTTAGCTCACATTACCTCCATTCAGATTTAAGAACATATTTGCCTTTGCAGTATGCTTTGGATCATTGTCCTGCTGGAAGGTGAACCTCTGGCCAAGTTTCAAATCACTGGCAGACCAAAACAGTATTGATTAAGAATATCCCTGTATTTATCTTTCCATCAATTCCATCAATTCTGACCAGTTTCCCAGTTTCAGGACATGATATGGACAGATACTCTGATTCCATGGCCTTCTTGCACAGTCTGAGAGATTTTGGTGAATGCCCCCTCCTTGGCAGTTCGTTGTAAAACCAGGTTCTTTTCATTTGATGATTGACTTGATGGTGCTCCAGGGGATCATGAAAAATTTGGATATTTTTACAACCCAACCCTGACCCGTACTCCTGTACTGTGTTGAGACCTCTTTTCAGAAAAGGTGTATATGGAAGTGCATATGGAATTGCTATATTCTAGCCTCGTCTACTTTGCTGTTCACATCTAAGTGAACAGCAAATCAATTTTGTAAGTCACTCTGGATAAGAGTGTCTGCTAAATACCATAAATGTAAGTGTATATGTACTGACAGACCAAATGACACTTGATTTTACAGTTTGAATTTTTCACTAATTATATGACTTCTGAAGCTAATTGGTTGCACCCAAATATCACGGCAAAGGGGGTGAACATATGCATATGCACTCGCCAATGTCCAGTTATTTATTAAAAAAAGAATAAAAATCAGAAACATTTATATCACAGTAATTTAACAAAATAGGTAAAAATCTAAGGGGGTATATAGGTGCCCACTGTAGCAGCTGCTAGGCTTAACATCCTGTACACATGCTCAAATGTGTGACAAGTGTCCATCTCATCTGACTCAAATGTGGGGCCCTTTGATACAGCACAGGTCTGTTTTTTCCTCTGCTTTGTTCTCTCTTTTTCTCTTTGAGTTTTGGATGCTTTGAGGTCCACTTAGTAGAGGGTCTCATGAGGTGTGTGTGTGTGTGTGTTGTGTGTGTGTGTGTGTGTGTGTGTGTGTGTGTGTGTGTGTGTGTGTGTACATGGACAAAATAGGTGTACTTTTAAACATAAGAGTGTAATAAAGGGTTATTTGAATGATGCCACAGAAAAACACTAAAGAAATTATAAAGAAGATTCTAAAGAAATTTTAAGTGTGACTTTCTTTATACAATTCTTTTACAGGAAAATTTAAATATGGATCCAAAAAAGTTTTTCCTATGCCATCACTCAAACCATGACTTAATATTCACAACTGAATATTAAAACAAATTACAATTTTTTAATTCAGTATTTTTCAACAAAATTTATTGTACGTTTTCAAACTGAACTTCCCACTGAAGTTCCATTCTTAATTAAAATTAAACATTTTTAATAATCCACTTTCACTCCCTTACTCCCCTGACTGTTTCTTATTGCTCCCCTGTAAGCCCTAGCACTCATCATAATGCACAGGTCTGACTGGATGAATAGTGTCACATGTGAAATTTACAGCACATGTGATGGTTTGTGTGCTTCCTGTAGTAATCCTGTACTATAGAGTCTATACAGGTTAACATTCAAAAAAACGCATAAAAAATAAATCATAGATGATCTACTGTTTTATCATCTATAGATCCAGGTCAAGATAAGTCAGCATCTGGGAATTAAATTCATTATTAGTGACCCCTGTGCTATAAACTTCAATTATATATCACAGGCCTTCTCATGGTATGGTGCCTTATCAAAGCGAGGAGTTTTTTGTGCATCAGAGAAGCAGAGCTAAGCTGCCTGGAGTCTTAACTCCTCCAGCGTTTCCCATGGTAGAAAAGTCTTAGCAGAGATGCCAGTCTAACCCTACCACCTATGTTGGGCAGCAGCAATTGTCATCAGTGTATGATCACAACAGTGACAATGGCAAAGACATCAATTCAACTGCACAGAAGAAGGCAATGGTAAACCACTTCTATACAGTCACCAAGAAAACCTCATGGATATACACAACTGCATGATTCAAGAGAGTGCCAGAAGATGATACCCTCCAGTTGGATGCCACTCAACTGCCTACTGAGGAAGAGCTGAGGATTCCTCAGAGTACAGCTTGTGCATATGACGTGGCTAGATCAAAGCCCTTGGGAAGTCTACTTGCTGAGGTGGATAAGCAAGAAAAGAGAATTCAAAGCTGTAAAAACAAAATCTCCACTGGAACCTGGAACATATGAAGCATGAATCATGGCAAGCAGAAAAAAAAATTCAAGATCCTGGCACGCAGTAGTGCAGTGGCTTCTCAGGCACCCAGTGAAAACCTAGTTTTTAATGTCTTTTATGTCAGCTCCAAGCTTGACTTTATACTTGCCTTAAGTGTGTGATGTATTGCCAAACCAAATATAACCTTAAGTATAAAACAATAACAATGAACCATAATCTGCAGACTGCAGCTACTGAGGACACTGGGTTCAGTGGACTAAGGCCAGGACGAAAGGGTTGTGACAAACGAATGTGACATTTGAGGTTTTATCAGCACGTCACCATACCCACACTGGGAAATAGCACACCTGATCATGTTTATAGTAACATATGAGAGGCAAATAGTGCCATCGCCCACACCCACCACAGAATCTGATCACATTTCCATTATGCTGAGACATTCCAGACCTACATGGAAGACCATCAGTGTGTGGCCCAGCAACAGTGACTCTGTACTGCAGGACTGCTTTGAATGCACAGACTTGAAGGTCTTCAGAGATGCTACTGTGAATGAGTTGGAGCTGGATCTGGAGGATTACACATCTGCTGTTCATTGATACATCAGAAGGTGTGTTGAAGAGGTCACCACTACCAGGACATGCTACCTGAACCAGAAACCCTGGCTGAACGCAGACATCTGTACTCTGCTGGGAGCCAGGGATGCTTCCTTCAGGTCTAGTGATTCACAGGAACTCAGGAGAGCTAGAAGATAGCTGATTACAGGTATTAAGATGGCCAAAGCCATATATGCACAGAAGATCCATGGACATTTCTCCTCCCAGGAACCATGTGGAAGTGCATCGCAGACTATATGCACAAAGAGATGCACAATGACCTAGGAACCTCTCACTGCCTGATGCTCTCAACAGGTTCTATACACAATTTGAGCACCCAAACACATCCCCCAGCAACAGATTCACCCCACCACCTCAACAGAAGTCCCTCTGCTTGACTCCAACAGAAAAGAATTAATCCCTACAAATTGATTGACCCAGACAATATCCCTGTTACAATTGATCTTGTTTCATGCTTTATGTCTGCTATCTGGGGTCAAGGAGGATGGGTTCCCCTTTTGAGCCTTGGTTCTTCTCAAGGTTCCTTCCTTCTAGCCTGAGGGAGATTTTCCTTGCCACTGTTGCCAACTGGCTTGCTCAGTTGAGGCTTGGATCCAGATTTCTGTAAAACTGCTTTGTGACTGCTCCTTTGTTGTAAAAAGTGCTATATAAATAAACATTGATTGATTGATTGATTGATTGATTGATTGATTGATTGACTGACTGACTGACTGACTGACTGATTGACTGACTGCCTGACTGTCTGATTGATTTATTTGATGGGAGGGTGCTCAGGGACTATGCTGACCAGCTCTGAGGTGCTGCCTTAAATCTTCCTTCCTTATCCAGGCAGTTGTCCCCACATGCTTGAACACCACCACCATCATCCCGGTTCCCAAGAGCTCCGGAGTGATTGGTCTGAATGAATAATGGCCAGCAGCACTCACCCTGATAGTCATAAAATGCTTTGAAAGCCCACCATCAGCATCAGTAGGGATCCACACCAGTTGCACCAGCTCTGCAAACAGGACATACTGCTGGTGATCGGAGACTTGAATGCAGAGGCTGGAAGTGAGAACACAGTTGGACAACATGAACTTGAAAACACGATTGAAGCAGGAAAACAGGTGATCGACTTCTGTGACTACAATGATTTCTTGATCACCAACACATTTTTCAAGCAACCAAAGCAATGTTTATACACCTGGACATCACCCGATAGAGTTTATAGGAACCAAATCGACTACATTCTTTGCATTCTTTGCTCAATTATAACTACAAAGACATGGCCTGGGGCTGACTGTGGAACAGATCACAAACTATTCATGTGCAAAATGTAAGTGATGTCTTCAATGAAAACATCAGGAATCAGTTTCAAATGCTGGACATGATTCACAGAGAACCAGAGCAACTTTGGATGGAACTTAAATAGGTCATCAAAGAATGAGGGAAAAACCTGGGAAGAAAGGAAAGGAGAAAGAAATTAAACTGGAAGTCTGATGATACAGTGGAGATTGCAAAACAGAGAAGAGATGCAAAAATCAAGAAGGACAAAGATTGTTTAAGAGAACTCAACCTGAAATTCCAGAGAGTGGCCAGGAAGGACAAAGACAAATGATACAACATCTACAAAGAGATTGAAAAGGGGAACATATGTGGTAAAACAAGGATTGTTTTGCAGAGGATAGATGAGATCAGAAATAAATTTCAGCCACGAGTTGGAACCTTAAGAGATGCAAAGGGACAAATAAGATGAAAAAAGATTTAAATTGGTGAGAACCTTTGTCGATGTTGGCTACACAGAAGAACCTTTAGTTCTAGAAGACTAAGTAAGACAGACCCTGAGATCACTGCCAAAGAAAGCCACAGAAATCAATAACATATCAATAGAAATATTTCAGAATTCCAACGTTGACTCAGTTAAAGTACTGACCAAATTATGCCAACAAATATGGAAAATTAATTTGGCCTGCAGACTGGAAGAGGTCAATCTACATCCCAATACCAAAGAAAGGAGACAAGTGTGTGCCAACCATCAAACAATTTCCCCCATACCACACACCAGTTAAAAAATTGTGAAGATCATCCAAAATAGAGTAGAGCCTTTGAAAGAGAACTGCCTTATGTGCAGGCAGGATTCCAAAAAAGGCAGCTGAACGAGAGACATTATCACAGATGCATGCTGGATCTTTGAAAAACCAGAGGAGTTCAAAAAGGGGGTCAATGTGTGTTTCACAGACTACAGCAAAGCATTTTGACTGCATGGACCACATGCAACTATGACATTTAGTCAGGAAAATGGCAAAACCAGAGCATCCCCTTATTTTAATGTGGAATCTCTACACTGGTTAACAATCTGGGGTCAGAATGCTCTTTCTGAAAAATAATATGCAAGTGAAGAATATTTAAAACAACTGCCAACATGACCAAGTCAGGCTGTCCTAGCGAGTTCAGCCCAAGAGCAGACGACAAGATGCATAAAGAAGCCTCCAACAATCCTACAGATAGCTCTACAGGGACCTACAGATATCCCTTGTCACAGTTCATGTCAAAGAACTGCATCTACTATCAGAGAGACCAAACAAGATTTTATTTTTATGGTAGTCGTGCAAAGAGGAATTGCTTGCACCCAGGACTTCTGAAACAATTTGCTTTAGACAAATAAATGCAAAGTTAAATCATTTGGACACAAAAACCAAATACAGCATTTGGGCACAGAACCTCATACCAGCTGTGAAGCATTGAGGTGGAGATGTCAATGTTTGGGTCTGCTTTGCAGCGGGGCCTGCAGAGCTCTCAGTCATAGAAACCAAGCTGAAATCTTTACTGTATCAAAGGGGGCTTGAGCAAAACTTAAGACTGATGCTGAAATATCATGGAGGTGTCATGAATCTGTTCCGTTTTCCCCCTGTGCCCTTATTAGCACATGTGTTTTGTTTTGGTCTTGTCTCTGCCCTTGCTCTGCCTATTCCCATCTATGTCTCATTTGTAACCCTGTCCATTCGTGGTCTAATCCCAGATGTTTGTCATGTTGTCCTTGTAGTTTAGTTCCTGGTTTTCAGTCAGTCTTGTTCATCCTTTTGTTTGTTCTAGTGTGAGCATTAGCCTTTGTTGGTTTGTTTGTTTCCTGATGTCTGTTTATGATAAAATCCTCTAAAACCCTGCGAGTACCTCCACCTCCCTTTGCCTTCATCTGCTCAGCATGCACTGCTGATGCTAGAGACTGGTAGACTGTAATAGGAAACTTCTAATTGACACTATTTCAGTCAAAGGAGGAAACACTAGCTATTGGGGCATATGGTTTCCTCATAAGAAAAATGCATTTCTGTATATTTTTCTCTATATTTCATTTTCCAAATTATTTTCGTAAAGATATGATCATATTTAAACAGCTGGACATCTGTTTGATCTTCACTTTAACTATATTGAGAGATATAGAACATGTTATCCTCAGTGATTTTAGGTATTGGCTAGCATTACGTAGCTTCCTTAAAGTGTAGATGCAATTAGCTTTTCAGTGTAATGGCCACTGCTTTTTACAAGCTAATTAATTCCTAAATCCTAAATAGATTTTTGGTTTTCATTAGAAAGACTTTGTACTTATTGTGTATAGGACAATTTGTGTCCTATCTTTTGAAGATTAAAGCAGCACTTCAATGTTTATATTCATACATGAGTTCTCCCACTATTGATATGCTTTCAGTTTTAAGTATGAGGGTCATAGGTTAAAACAAGGCCTTCTTTTTCATCATCATTTCATCTTTTCTTCCTGTCTGCACCTTTCATCCCTCTGCATCCATAATTGCTTTTCGTATTAGTTGTCTCAGCAAGTCTATGTTCTCTAACTCAATAAAGCTGAATCAGAATGTGACTCACATCTATGAGATGAACGCAGCCAGGATCCATCTCTGCAAGGCTGTATGAAAGATTAGGTCTACACTACCAAACACAAGTATTTTTAAGATGTGCTGGGCTAGTGCAATCAATTTAATCTGCCTGGGCAGAGAGGACGCTGTAATACACTGTGTAGAAATGTTTATGAGCACTCCATCGAGCTGACACAGATGTGCAAATGCACACACATCCCTAAAGAGATGTACTGACAATAGAATAGGACTTTCTGGAGCAGATGAACATGGATCTGTTAGCACCATGCCTAATCCCAGGTGTGGGCTAGAGGAGTCCCTCCAGCATTGAGCTGTGGAGCAGTGAAGCTGTGTTTTCTGGAATGCTCCATTCAGTACTTTTGGGATTAGCTAGGGAGTTGGGGAGGTGAGGTGATAGTCCACAATCCTTACAGCAATACTCCAAAATCTAGTGGAAAACTTTCCCTGGACAGTAGATACAGTTACTCCAACCAAAGTAGGATAATCTGAATACAAACCTATTGAACCCATTTCAGAATGTTCAGAACACCCACGATATTCTGTTTCCAGACATGTCATGTGGTATCTAGTCAATGCTGTTAATGGTGTGAACAGTTTAATAAGACTTGACTATGAGTCAAATCATAAATCATTTCATGCTTACTCTGTACACTTGATTGTAGAATGGTGTGTGTGTGTGTGTGTGTGTGTGTGTGTGTGTGTGTGTGTGTGTGTGTGTGTGTGTGTGTGAGAGAGAGAGAGAGAGAGAGAGAGAGAGAGAGAGAGAGAGTGTATTGTATTGAGAGGTTGATGGAAGTTAAAATCATGACATAATCATGGGAATAAAAACTGATACATGTTCACTAATGCATGCTGAAGATGGACTAGTAGGATCAAAGCATTATCAGTGAAAAACAGAGAGGCCAATTATTACAAGCCCAAGAACAAGAGTTGAGAGAGATTATCATTTGGAGAATTGAGACTGAAGTCCCTGCACAAAATGAAATATTACTCACATTCACACACACAGTGAACAAGATTAGTCTATGACTTCTAGGCTTTGTTAAGTAGTGCTGAATTGCTAATGGGTGCCACCCCCCACTGAGGACTCCATTAAAGCACAGCAGATATCGGTCAGCCTTAACATATGAACTATTTATGAGCCCTAATTAGCTGTTGTAGATTTAACAGCTGCGAATGTGTGTGTGTGTGTGTGTGTGTGTGTGTGTGTGTGTGTGTGTGCGCGCGCGTGCGCATGTGTGTGTGTGTGTGTGTGTGTGTGTGTGTGTGTGTGTGTGTGTGTGAGAGAGAGAGAGAGATTCAATATAAGCTTTTGGAATAGATTTGTTGGCTTAACTCCTGAGTGTCTATGCCAGTGCATTTTTTCTGCTTTTACACAATCACAAATTATAATAATGGAACAATTTAATAAATTAAACATTTAATCTGATATGAAAATGATTGCATGGCATAATAAAAGCCCAAGCAGTTTACTATTTCACTGTCATGACTATAACACCTGGGACAAAAAATACTTTGCTGGGTATACTGGTGATGCTGGTGTTAAGGTAAAGTGTAGTCTGAGTCTTTAGCACATTGGAGGTCTATAACCATTCACCTGCATTAGTCTACAGGTTAATGCAATGCACTGTGGAGATATTTTATGTGTGGTCTCTAAATATCCCAGAGTTAAAACCATAAAACCACACTATAAAATAAATCTGCCTTTAAGCTTTTCTGCATACACTAACGTTCCTCTTTTAAGCCTTCTTCATCAAAGGGATTGTCTGGGATTTTCAAGAACAAAGAAACGCTGTCTGAGGGAAGGAAAGGAGGATAAGATGAATGTCAGAAGGCACTGCACATAGATAAGATTACAGGAACGTGTTCAACATTATCAGCATGTTTTGCACAGGTGTAGTGCAAATTAACATAAGGGCACCCATTATTGGCCAGTCCAAACAGTTTCCCAATATTGGCCACTTGGGCATAATGTCTAGTTCTACCAGAAGGCTCTAGGGAGTATGCAGAAAACATTTTTTGAGACAAGATTGCACAATTTGTGCTGAAGTCTTCAGAGGTATTAGAGTACACTTTTTGGCATAGGTCTTGAACCGTAGACAGGGGCAGAGCCAACCCCCTGGACGACTAATGGGACCAAAATGATGTCAGCAGACAAACAGCATCAGTAGCAAAAGGGCTGTGTGAGTACAGTTCTTTTAAAGACAGGTAGCAGCAATTGATTGGTTAGGAAATTAGTGGCATTTGAGTCTTCTGGTAGAACAAGAAGTTTCATTTCCCTTCATTTCCTTAGCCAGTAAATTTGAGTGAATTGGGACTCCCATGGGAAATCCTTGGAACTTCCTCAAGTCGATTGAAGTGTAAGAGAAGAACTGAATGAGACTTGAGTGCTACAGTGACTTGGGCGCTACTAATGCTACTGTATAAATATATTATAACTGTAATACTGTTGTATTGTAATGTTTTCTGTCTATTTAATATCAACATACACATAAAAAATACCAAACATAACAGTGGTTCATGATCACTTTAAACCCATTCGCTGTGCTTTAGTCCTTTTGATACAACTGAGAAGACATTACACAAATTTCTGCTCAACTTGGCTCTGACTGTTTGCACCATGAGCCTGCATGCTGAAGATGTGCATTATCCCCCTGAAGGTTATCTTTTATTGCACCAGATTTTCTTTTATGGCATTTAGCAGACACTCTTATCCAGAGCAATTTACAAGGTTACTCATATTACCGAGGTGGTCCAGAGTATTGTTAGGAGTCTTCCCCAAGGACTTTCTTATTGGTGTAGCACAGAATAGTTGCCCAGACTGGAAATCGAACCTCAGTCTCTCACATGGTGTGGTGGCTCATATGTTGCACCATATCAACCAAATAATAAAAATAAATCCACTTACGGCTATTGTTAAATTACTACTAAAAACTTGTACAGCAGATTTTAACCCTTCACTACTATAAACTACCTCAAGATTCTCTATTGAATATAAAATAAGTGCCTGCAAAGACAGGTTTAATGTTTGTAAGAGGCCTCTGTTCAAAAACAGTCCATTTTTAGACAATTTTAAATATTGTGTAATGAATTTTTGCACACAGCACACACTACCAGGAGAGCCAAGGGAACTGTGACATTTTTATACTTGAAAATAAAAATAATAATGCTTTCCATTCTGCAACTGTTTCACACAACATGATTACTTCATATGTTAGGAAAACACAAATCATGAATCATCATTACAGAATCACATTTGGAAAAGTAGGTCTATGTAGAAATAAAGTAACACGTTTAGGTGTATTATGCTTGATATGTATTGTGATGTGTGTGTGTGTGTGTGTGTGTGTGAGTGAGAGAGAGAGAGAGAGAGAGAGAGAGAGAGAGAGAGAGAGAGAGAGAGAGAGAAATGAGAGGGAGTGTATGATTCATTCATTTTTCTATCTTAGAGTGAGTCGAAGACAGATTTGTGCTCAGAGCTTTTGAAGCTGTCAGACATTTATCAGCTTCCATTGTGTAACACACAATTGAATGTGAGAAAGATTTGCTCTCATATGCTATTACAGTACCACCCACAGCTAGAGTATATCAAATATTTTCAGCTGTGATTCTCTCTTGGTATAATGAAACGAGTAATCTCCTGCATCTGTGCCTGTGTATGTAGGCATTGTATCCAAGTCTACTTTTGTGTAAAGCCTGATCAATATAATTGTATGTGTTTATTTAAATTGTTAAATTTCACTGAGACACACACAAGGAGAGCAAGAGATTTAAGATAAGTGCTATAGTGCATCTAGAAAATATACTCAGTGTTTCACTTTTTATGCATTCTGTTATGCTACAGCCTTATTCCAAAATGGATTCAATTCATTTCCTCTTCACAATTCTACAGACAATACTCCACAATGAGAGTAAGAAGTTTGTTTGAAAGTTTTGCTAATATATTAAAAATAAAAACACAAAAATATAACATACTTAAGCTTTCATAGCCTTTGCCATGACACTCAAGATTGTGGTAAATTCAGTTAATTGGTCATGATTTAGGAAGGCACATGACGGTTAATATTAGGTCCCATAGTAGAAAGTGCATGTTGGAGCATAAACCAAACCATGAAGTCAAAATAATTGTTTGTAGACCTCAGGGTTGTATTGAGACACAGGCCACTGTGCATTGATGGTACCAATGAGCACAGTGGCCTCCATCATCTGTAAATGGAAGAAGTTTGGAACCACCATGACTCTTCATAGAGCTGGCCACCTGGCCAAACTAAGAGATCATGGTAGGGCAGCCTCAGTCAGGGAGGTGACCAAGAACCCAGTGGTCACTCTGACAAAGCTCCAACATTGCTCTGTGGAGTGAGGAGAACCATAAAGAAGGACAACCATTTCTGCAGCACTCCATCAATCAGACATGAATGGTAGAGTGGCCAGATGGAAGCCACTCCTCTGTAAAAGGCACATGACAGCCTGTTTGGAGGCCAGATCAAGAGAAACAAAAAGATTTAACATTTTGAACTGAATGTCACGTATCAAGGCTGGTGAAGACCAGGCACTGCTAATCACATAGCCAATACCATTCCTACAGTGAATTATGCTGTGGGGATGTTTTTTTCTGCAGCAGGAACTGGGAGACTAGTCAGGGACAAGGGAAAGATGACTGCAAATGTACAGAGACATTATTGATAATAACCTGCTCCAGAGTGGTCTGGACCTCAGACCAAATTTAAGACAAAAGAAATTCTTAAAACAGTACCTTAAAACAGTCAGCACGAAGATTAGAACAGAAATGGTGATCAACCAAGCTGGACGTATTCCACTCAGCTTGGAAGGACAGCCTTATTGAGTACAGATTTATCCTCACTGATAGAAAAAAACAAAAACAATCCCAGAGTACTCTTTGGTGCAATTTCACTCGCAATACCTACATGGACTTTTTCAGTCATAAAATAGAAAATATTAGACAGAAAATTAAACCCATAATAGTAAGTCCAAACAGTTTGTCATTTGGTGTGGCTGATATAGAACAAAATATAAATATAGAACCGTTCACCCACTTAGAAAAAATTATTTACTACACAAATTCTGCCACCGGATCGCTCAAAGCAATCCCATCAAACCTATCTTAGCAATAGTAAACTCTTCTCTTAGTTTAGGTTACATACCTAAAGCTTTTAAAGTAGCAGTTATTAAACCACTGCTCAAGAAAGCAAATCTGGATCAAAGGGTACTGTCTAATTATAGACCTATTTCTAATTTACCATTTATATCTAAGATTTTAGAAAAAGTGGTGGCCCAACAACTGTGCAGCTACCTGCACAAGAATCACATATATGAAAAATTCCAATCTGGATTCAGGCCTCATCATAGACATAGACAACCCTAGTTAGGATCACAAATGATCTTGTTGATCAATGCTGTGTGTTCCTGCTTGTGCTGCTAGATTTAAGTGCAACATTTGATACAATAGATCACACTATTCTCCTAGAAAGATTAGAAAGTGTGGTCAGGTACAGCAGTCTCGTGGTTCAGATCTTACTTAATTGATCGGTTTCAATTTGTAAAGGTATATGGTGTCTCTTCCAATTTCACTAAAATGAGATATTGAATCCCATAGGGCTCTATTTTAGGACTGTTCACACTTTACATGCTACCCCTTGACACAGTAATAAACATGACATGGCATTAATTTCCACTGTTACACAGATGACACTCAATTGTATATATTAGCCAAACCTGATGACAAGGAAATGGAGGACTGTATAAAAGATGTAAAATCTTGGATGTTGCATAACTTCCTTTTTCTAAATAGTAATAAAACAGGGGTCCTCCTTTTGGCTCCTAAAATTGCAAGAAAAAAAAATTATCATGTTAAATCTGTCTGTTTTCTCAGTTGTACCTGCTTCAGTAGCAAAAAAACTTGGTGTCATAATTGATTCAGATTTATTGTTTGACCAACACATAGATAATATTAGTAGGACAGCTTTTCTTCATCTTCATAATATTTCTAAGTTAAGAAATGCCCTATATTTGCACACTGCTGAAAAACTAGTGCATACTTTTATCACCTCAAGGTTAGATTACTGCAATGCCCTATTGTCAGGTTGTTCAAGCAGGAACCTAAATAGACTTTAGTTAGTTCAAAATGCTGCAGCCAGGGTGCAACTAAAACTAGAACATTTTACAGTATTATCCAAATCTTATCAGCACTGGCACTGCCAGTCAAATGCCATATTGATTATATATTTTTTTACTTATATATAAAATGTACAATACAAATAAAATTTGATTTCATTTCATTTGATTTGATGAAGGCTTATCTTCCAACAGGACAAGGACCATAAGCACACAGCCAAGAGGACAAAGGAGTGGCATCAGGACAACTCTGTGAATGTCCTTGAGTGGAGCAGCCAGAGCCCTGATTTGAACTTGATTGAAAATCTCTGGAAGTATCTAAAAAAGCTGTGCACCAACCCTCCCCAACTAATTGATGGAGTTTGAGAAGTTATGCAAAGAAGAATGGGAGAAATTTCATAAAAATGGGTGTGCCAAGCTTCATCATACTCAAAAAGACTTGAGGTTGTAATGGCTGCCAAATATGCTTCAACAAGTTCTCACTTGTCATTGTGAGGTATTGTGTGTAGAATTTTGAGGGGGAAAATGAATTGAAATAAGCCTGTTACATAACAAAATGTGCAGAAACACTGTATTGTGAAGCGCTGTAAATACTTTGCGGATGCACTATAGTTGCTAATCCTCATCCGAGTCAACAGAATAACCATTAGAAGATGTTATTAATTATGCCATAGTTTGCAGTGGGAATTAAATTTTGCATCTCAGTTTGACTGGAAAATAAGTGCTAAAATCTGCCTAGGTAAGAATGAATAACAAGTGGGCAGATGGCTGTGTCTGAATAGTGCCTCATAACAATCAAGGCCAAGCGTCACTCTCTGTAAACCCAAGGCTGCTTACTCTTAATCAGCGTTCAACATCAAAAGACCATATTGTAATGGACATAATGTTTGTTTTGTAACCAATTATAAACACACCAATTAACTATAACATTGTGACCAGTTCCTTAAACTCTATCAGCTCCTCTTACCATATGTGGTAGTGTGTATTGAGTGGATCAGACAGAGTACTGCTCTGTATCCACTTACTGTCCACTCGAGTAGACATTCCTACCTAGTTTGTCCACCTTGTTGATGTAACGTTAGAGACAGAAGCTCATCTACCTCTCCACAGTTTGTGTTGGCCATCCTCTAGTCCCTTATGAGTGCTCACAGGACACTGCCCACAGGAAATTGGCAGAATATTTCTGGTTGGCAGACTATTCTCTGTCCAGCAGTGAGACAGAGCGATTTAAAGACTTCAGCAGCAGTAGAAATCCTTCCCTGGACAATAACAAAAGTAAGATATGAGCAGCACTTATGGAAAATATAGTGAAGGATGACTATGATCATATTTTCCCAATGCTTTTTTGTGCTTTCCTGCCAAGTTTGCATTTTTTCCTCACAATTCTAAGCAACAACATCAGGGGTGGGAAATCCCAGTCCTGGTGTGCCAGATTCACCTGATTCAACTTGCACATTAATTGCCAGGTATATTAGGGCTGTTTGAGCAGGGAATTCAGCAAACTGTGCAGGAATCTGGTTCTCCAAGACTGAGATTGCCTATCCCTGAAACACATTAAGTTCATCACTGGATCCAAATATCTGAGTAAGCAGGTTGCTGGTGTTGAGGGAGAGGTTCTGCTGCAGGTGTGAGTGAGACTCACTATTCTGTTGGGTGTTTTGTGTATCTATGGTTTCATCAACTCTCTGGAACCTAGTCTTACTTTTAAATGTCACAGAGGAAAAGATGGAGAGGTGAGTAGAAAGACATCTGTTTAGAGAACCTAATTAAAATACTGCAAAAAAAAATTAAAGTAGTAAAAAAACTGTTATGTTAAAAAAATATCTGTTTTTAGTATGTAAACAAATTAAGCTAGGGAGTCACGGTTTGGTATATATATGTAGGCAATCCTAATGGACAGACCTGTGGGCAGTTGGCAGCTACATCATAATGCACCCATCCATTCTTCAGATTTGATAGCGTTTCCTGGCCAAACACACACCTGTACTTTGTCAGGCTCCCTACTCTCCTGACATGGCTCTGTGTGTGTCACGTATAGAGTCCAGTTTGTGTCTTGTTTTTGTTTTCAGTCCCATGTGCTTTTGAACACATGTCATGTCTCCTCCCATTCCCAGCTGTGTTCCATCTGTAACCCTGCCCCATCGTTATCATGTCCCAGCCGTGTCTTATGTGAGTGTGTGTATATTAGTCCCTGGTCTCTGTTGGTCCTTGTTGGTCTTTGTGACATCTTGACTACTCATCTGTTCTACTTATTAGTGTTTATTGTACCTTATCTGTATGTATCTGTCAATAAATACAACCCAGCTTGTACGTCCGCCTCCACCTACCTGTGTCCGGAAGACGTTACAGTGTGACTGCTGGCTTTTTCCTGAAAAACTAGATTTCAGTCCAGAAATGATTATACAGAATGCAATGGACCAGCTGTGGGCCATCTCAAAAGAAACGACCCAGTGCTGCTTCTGACAGTGGCAGAACCATTGGGAGAAATGTATGGCAGCCCAAGGGGACTACAACTTTTTTTTTAAATAAAGCTCAGATGTTGCAATTTTCAGGACTCTGTCTTTGGATATAAAAATTAAGAGAATGTAAATATTTGTATGAATAGTTGACTATATTTTTTTTTGCACATTTACTTGTGCCCAGAATGTTTAGAATTTTTTGTGAGAACTAAACTTTACACATTGGAATTTTTGAACATTAGTTATTTGTAATTATTAGATTGACAAGTATCTTTATAATAAGTTAATCAAAATTTATGGTCCAGATAAAAACAACCTTTATTTTTTGTTATTTATGTATGTATCAGTAAAATTTGAGCACAGTGTGTACAAAGAAAAGAGAGCAAACAGTCCCTTCCTTCTCATTTTCCTCTATAAAATAATAGCTGAGTCAATTACATCAGCCCTATCCCCTCTAGCTGATCAGTCAGACTGCATGCAGGTCAAGCTTATTCATGTGGACAGAGCAGGAAACACACATTGGAAAGGCCCCTTTGGCATCTAAACTGGGAATTATTTTAGTTGAATGAATTTTAGCTGTTTTCTGAGCTGATCAATTACGCAATGATGATTAAATAGTGTACATCTTCTAGTTTATGATGTGTGTATAATGTCTAAGTTATTCTGATTTTATGACATGAAGCATCTCTGGTTCTAAGAGTTAATGTACAGAACCAGGGGCTATTCTACACAACTTATTAAAGTTTATTAAAGAAATACTTATTGGAGTTTGCTTTACTTAGCTGAGCCAACAATTTCGTAACTGAAAAGAGCCCCAAATATTCCTTTAAAATAACTATAGATTTAAGATTTTGCAAGCTAAATTAAATCTTATAGAAACATTAATTTTATGTTGGAGTATAATACATACTCTTATTATTGAACAAAATAAACCATCAAAATAAATAACATTTAGAAAAATGGGGATATACCTTTTAAAACAGCAGTATTTAATTTTTGCTATCCATTGTTGTGGCATACAGGAGTCAGGAGACTAGATGTTCAGATTGTGACTTTATTGACATGCAGACAGAGAATCAGCTTAGTTGATCAGCAGTCTGGTCAGTCTACCAGTCTGCCTCATCAGTCTGAGATATTTCTGGAGGACCTTACAGACATTGTGAAAGGTAGGAGGGGGATGGAAGAGGAAGAAGAGGAGTTTAAAGAGGGGTAAGTGAGGAATGAAGGTGAGGGCACTTCGGGAAGATGTTGACTATGCAAAAGTGGGGAACTATCAACACAATTACCAGGGGGTTGATTGTATCACCATATAAACAGAATTCAAGAGGATGATTCAAAGAAGGGAGGTAACCAATTCAGGTCAGCAGATGAAGAGTAATTTGTATAGAGACAATGAATTAAGATAAACATTTGATACGTTTCTATGTGGTTAAGACCATAAGAATGTAATGTTAAAACAGGGCATATTTCTCTCCAATAATGCCTGTCATGAAGAAAGAGACAGGTAATACATTTTGTTTAACTACATGTAATATCTGTGTTGCTAAACTAATTTGTTCAGGTTTTATTGTCACAAATTTGTTTGTCCACAGGAGAAAGTGAATGATTTGCTATAACTAGGTTTGACTATATGGTAATGAATGGAAAATCAGTCACTGAGTTGAGCTTTACCTTTATATACGATGGTATGAGATTGGCAAGAGATGGGATACAGTGATCCCAAGCATTTGTTGGGACTAATTGAATGTACAGGCCTCTGGCTTTCAAACAGATGAGAATTTCTGTCTAGCTGCTGTCGACATACTGAATTGTGATAGATGATGCTTAGACTTATGAGTCACTTTTCATTCTCCAGTGTAATGGATTCAAAGTTGCTAGCAGAGCTGTCACGAAATCTGATCAATTCCTCCATTTGTCAATGTAGGAGCAAGCCAAACCTTGTGAAGCTTGATACTCTGACAGTTTATACACCACGTTTTCAAAAACCAGCCTTCAGAAAAGCTTACAAGCTGCTAAATGAAACACCAGAACTCTAGAATGTGTGGATGATGGATGGGTATCGTTGCTGGAAGCCATTTTTAGGTCTCTAGAGATGTGTGATTGGGTCAGAGCACTGGCTGCGCCACTTAAAGACATTCACAGAGTTGTCTCAAAGCCACTTCTTTGTTGTCTTGATTCTGTGCTTAAGGTCATTGTCTTGTTGGAAAGTGAACCTGTGGTTGAGTGTGAGGTCCCAAACACTATGCTACCACCATCATGCTTCACTGTAGGGACATGACTACTACAAAATTAGACATGACTTTTAAAATTAAGGCCAAATTCAATTTTGGTTTCATCAAACAAATGCATCTTGTTTCTCACAGTCTTAGATTCCTGCAGGTGGATTTTATTGGTCTTTTATTGTGGATAGGCTTCTTTCTGGGCACTCTTCTATAAAGCCTAGATGGGTGGGGTGCTGCAGTGATGGTTGACCTTCTGGTAATTTCTCCCATCTGCACAGAGGATCTTTAGAGCTCAGCCATGGTAACCGAAGATCATACATTAGTTTTATGGCATTCATGGACTAATGTCATTTCATTAGTAATTGTAAGGATATAAAATATACAAGGATATTGATAGCTGGGTATATTTATCACATACTTCTGTACTTACAGGTTCATCATTTTTCTCAGGATTTGTGCAGATACAGGAACATATGAATGGGAGATCACTGCAGAATCATGTTTGTTTTTTGTTGCCATGCATGAAGCTATTGGCCTGCCATCATAGGTGGTGCCTGTTGTGACCTTTTCATATTGTAAAAATGTGCAAGAAAGGGCAGCAAAAGAGGCTACATGTAACACTGATGTTATGCTGAAAGCTCACCAGTGGTTACCTACAATGGCTTCTGGAGCTGATAAAAGCAAAAAAAAAACCCACAAGCATGAGTGCAAAATTGGGGTAGCACATGGCAAACTCTGGATTTGTGTACAGAGAATGACCTTGCTGTCACTTGGTAGGACAGCCCATTGTCAAGCTAGTAAATGAGGACATCCAGGTGATGCCCCCAGCCAATGTAATTATCTGTCTGGCAAAGGATCTCATTGAGAGTCCTCAAATAGCTTTGTGTCATGCAATAATCAGAACATAGCTCACTCTCTACATCAAAGTAGACCTGAAGCACAGGAATGAACTGAGTCAGTCTAATCAAACAGCCTACAATATAATACAAAATGAAAATGTTGACAAGATAATATTACATATGTAATATATTTTATACAACATTTACTTCAGGCCCCATAAGCTGATTGCTTGGAAAGCATTCAAATCGCAGCATGTTTTATTTTTACAGTGTCACTCCGTAGAATGCCACTGCTAAGTAAATAACAGCAGAAACTCCTTTAGTAACATAAATGACCTGAGCAAAAGAGAAAGTTAACAAAAGTAAATGGATTAAGACCATAGTATGTATCCAGAGATGGAGAAGACAATTTTTTTGTCAAACTGATCAGGGATCAGTTTAAATGTGACATTCATGCCTGCATGCAATTATATACACATCAATTCCTCTTTTTCAGACTAAATTATCAAGCCAGCAATATTGAAGCATCTAGAACTCTTGTTTCCTAGTGAGTAAACGAGCTCCATTCACTCATTCATTTTGCATCGAAAGTACTATTTTTGTGGTAATTGAGAATATATTATTACTATTACTATAGGAGGGTAGTGTCTCATGTATGTCAGTAAAGGGAAAGATAATCTTGGAGCATATATAATGCTGGAGGGGGGATTTACTAACATTAATGCATTTATGTTTTTGTACATATATTTGGGTTAATATAGCTCTCAACCTCAACTTTGTTTGGCATCACTGTTCATCTAGCTATGCACTGGTTTGTGTTATTGAAAGGCTTATTGCACAAATGGTATAAATAAATAAATAAATGTATTATATTATAACATTAATATTTGCATTTATTTTGCACTGCATCTGAAACAATTTACAACCATTTAAACTAACGACCATTTAGTTTTTTACAAGAATCCATTAAAATGTCTGTCTCTTCCCTGATAAGTTTTTTTCCCTGTGTCTCTGAATCTTCCTGAATCGATTTCCTTCTCTCTCTCACTCAAAGCCAATCAAAGTTTATATATATATAGTGCTTTTTACAACAAAGGCACAAAGCAGCTTTACAGAATTCAGGGTCCAAGTTTTAATCGAGCAAGTCAGCAGCCAACAGTGGCAAGGAAATACTCTCTCAGGCTAAGAGGAAGAAACCTTGACAGGAACCAAGGCTCAAAAAGGGAACCCGTCCTCTTCTGGCAGACATTGGATAGCACAGACAGACATAAAGCATGAAAAGGAGTAAAATAAGAAAGAACTATAGCTAATAGTGTGAGCAGGACATGTATGGGCCTTATAGAATTATGAGAATGTGAGTGAGTGTAGGATACAAGCTCAGTGTTAATATGGAGGTTAATCATTCATAAGCTGGCAGTAGAGTCTCTAATGTGGGATGAATGAACCAATGCAAGGATCCCAAACGAGGACGTCATCAGAGGGCAGTGGGCTAGTGCGGAACCATGTCAGGTGACATTGGGGTAGATCAGTCAGGATAGGGCATCTCAGTATATGGGAAAGAAATAGAAAGAAAATGGAGGGAAGGAAAGAGGAAAGGGTGAGGAAGGAATGGACATGAACCAACTTCAGCCAGATAGCAGAGGCAGTTCCGGGGAGAGAGAGAGGGAAATGGGTAAGCTTAGATTATCTAGTGAAGACCCTGCAAAGGATAAGGTTTATTATGAATTACAGTGATGAACAGAAACCTGTAATCAGTGCAGCACAAAGCAATAACAGAAGACAGGCTATAAAGAAGGGGTTAAGCCTGTGTGAAATGTTTCCAATTGAGATTTGAAGTAGTGTCTGAGTCCCGAAGGAAGGTTATTCCAGAGTTGGTGCACTTTATAGGAGAATGCTTGTCCCCCTGCAGTGTTTTTTCTAATCTGAGGGACTCTCAGTAGACCCGCGTCTTGTATGTTACTTGCATGTTAGAAGCAGTATTGTATAAGTCAATGCGGAATTTAATAGGCAGCAAATGAAGAAATGAGAGGACTAATGTTGGACTAACTGGAGCTTGTGCAATGATTTTCCTGAACTACCAGCCAGAAGGGCATTGCAATAATCCAGCCTTGAGATTATTAAAATCATGCACCAGTATATTAGCATCTTCATGCAATATTATATTTAACAGTGGAGCTGAGTATGATTGAAAAACCATCTAGATTTATAGCAATAATACTTATATTGGGCCTTAGTATCAAAACCTCTGTTTTATTAGAATTTAGTAAGAGAAAGCTGTCATCCAGTTTTTAGTTTCTTTGAGACAGTTCTTTATTCTACTGAGACAATGATCCTCATTTTGTTTAGTTGATGTAAAGCTGGGTGTCATCAGCATTGCAATGAATGTCAATACCATGCTTTTGGATTACTTTACCCAGCAGCAGCAAGTAAGTAAAAAGGATGGACCCCTGAGCAACACCATATTTCACCATGTTGTGATGAGAGTCTTCATTATTAACATTAGCGCATTGGTGGCGATCAGTAAGATAAGATCTAAACCAGGTGACGGCTGATCATTTCATGCCTACATGATTTTGAATCTAACCTATCAAGCAGGATGACATGATCAATAGTGTCAAATGTGGTTCCAAAAAGTTCCAACAGCACTAGAATAGCATTGCAATTCCTGTTGAACAAGCAGGTAATTTGTGACTTTTACTTAGTAGTTTTGATGCTATGATTGGGTCTGAAATTAGTATCACAACAGCTGTGCAACAGGTTTGCTGTTGGCCTATAGTTAGCAAGCTCATGTGGGTCAAGATTTGGCTTTAACTAGCTTGAAGTTCTCTGGGCTTGATTTAGAGCAGGTGCTGTGTTCAACAATATTTACAGTTGATGTTGGGGCCTGATCTTGAATTGTTATTCGAATGTTTTCTTTTTTTAATATCTCTATTGTAAGAATGTTACAAAATAATTGCTAACAGCAGGAATAACAGAGCTTGTGTTTAGACACAGCACTGAAGAGGAATCTAGGGTTGTTTTTATTTTTATCTATTAGGGATGAAATGTACAGTCATTTGGCTTTCATTAAGGCTTGTTTGTAGTCCATAAGACTTTGTTTCCATGTGATTCAGAAAACTTCAAATTTTGTTTGTCTTCATTAAGTTGATAACTATGTGCAGTCTGGGTTTGGTCAGTATTACCATGGAACTAATGTTTTCTCTCTCACATTTTTAATCCTGTCTGGCACAACACTGTCCAGGTTAGAGCGGAGTATTGATTACAGATTACCTGTTACGTGCTCAAGGTCCTGCCTAGACACAAAAGAAACTGTTTTTAAATGTGGAGGATATTAATAAATTAATTTGCTGTTGAGGTTATGGTAATTTTTGCTAATAGAACAGGGCAGCTGGTGTATATTATTGTGTAGAAACTAATTGTGTAGAAACTAACATGATTAGATCGCGATCAGAGGTGGAGGCATTTTGGAAAAAGCAGACTATGATCTCTGTCTCAATATCTTAAACTAAGTCTAATGTATGGTTGCATTGTTGGGTAAACCCAAAGGCTTCTCTCTCTCTCTCTCTCTCTCTCTCTCTCTCTCTCTCTCTCTCTCTATTCTCTGTGGAATTTCAAAGGCAGAAAGAAGCATGCTATGACAGAAGTGAATAAATTAGGCAGCCGGCAGTAGGCTGGTGCTTTGGGGAGAGAATCTTACAGAAACACAAACTGCTGTAAATGCTCCCCCCCAGGTGTGTGCTAGTAGAAGCATCAGAAAGCTATTCATCTGAGTTTTTTAAAAAGGCTGCTTACAGCCAGGTCCTGAAGCAATGCTGAGGAGTACTGAGATATCTGTCATTGTTCTGCCTTTTGAATCAACTTTGAAATCTAGCACCTTAGTGATGCCAGTAACTGAGATCCAGTTCAAGTTTATTTTATATACCATTTTTAACAACAGACATGTCCAAGCCCCATGTGAGGAAGCCAGTGGCATCCATGGCAAGAAAGACAAAGAGGAAGAAACTAAGAAAGAAACCAGATTCAAAAAGGGGAACCATCCTCTGGAGAGCAAAAACAAAAAAACAGGAGTATATTTGTGTGGTTTCTTTGATTTGGCTAGAGTGTGAATGGCACATGCAGATGGCTCTAAGAGGGTGGAGATTGTCTGGATGGCAGGCAGCAGGGGCACCCAGTCAATGTTGATCTTAGTTCCGTCACCACCCCCTGGATAGTATGATCACCTCCACGTCTGTATGCTGTTTATGTACTCTACCTCCAGCTTCAACACAGTCATGCACCCTAGACTGGTCACAAAGCTAAGTCAGTACTTCCATGTGTACTTGGATATCCTGATTAACAGACTCCATCTTTGAGCTTGAGGAAGTCACATGTCCTTCAGCCTCAACTTTGAACACTGGACTGTTGCAGAATTATGCTGAGCAGTCCGCACTTCCCCCCTGTTCACCACTGTGTGCTTCTGCAGAGATGTGGGTGAACAGCTTTCGATTCCACCAAAATCCTGTCCCTCAACAGAGAGAAGACCAAAGTGCACATTATAGACTACAGGGAAACCAAAGTCTGCACACATGCTCCTGTCCAAATGAAAGGGACTAATTCTCCAGCTTCAAAGTCCATGTTACATCTGAGTATCTTTAGTGTACACTGAACATATCCATCTGATTAAGAAAGTGCAGAAGAACAGTGAATCTAGGTACTTAATGTTTGACTAAACATAAGTTTTCAACCTCAACTAAAATATTAAGTCTATGAAAACATGAAGTCTATGAAATTCATCCCTATGATAAAGTAGTACAAAAAATTATCTTCCCTAATACAATTCAGTCATTATCTTATCCGTTTCCTCCTGAAAAGGGTCACGGTTGATCCAAAGCCCACCTGGAGTCATCAGGCACAAGGCAGGAATACCCAGTCCATTGCAGTACAACACACACAGGAGGAAACTGGCCAAGACAGGAGGAAACTGCAGTACACACAGAAAACCTGAACAGACATGGGGAGCTGAGTAGAGATCGAACCCACAACCTCACGCCCCTGGAGCTGTGTGACACACGCACTACCTAAGATGGTTTAACACTGTTCTTAAACAGAAAAAAGATACAGAATATAACTTCCTTTGAGCAGGAGACATGTCCAAATGAGTTCCCTCAAAGGCCTTCATACACATTTAAAGGTCTGTTATGTGTGCGCAGTCCAGAGAATACAAACTGGCTTCATTAAAACAGAGTTGAGGAGAAGCCCAGCTCTTGGCTACCTTCCCTAAATCTCTGTAATGTCGACTACCTCTCATTTTTATGGTGCTAGTGGAGGCCCAGGGAGGAAGCACCATGACCTTTTAAAAATAACAATAAAAGCCCTTTGGATTTGCCCTATACTTCAAATGAGCGTAGACAGAAATGTGTCTGCTCTTGGCTCTCCTTTAGAAGACCGGCTGCTTTCACTGGCAGCAAAGGTAGAAAATAGTGTGGCCTTTGTGGGTTCACTGACTGCTCGTAATATATTATTTTTACAGATCTTGACCATTTTTAATAGTTATCAGGAGCAAAATATTTGTTATAAAAGAATGGCCATTCTATTTATAGCCTGTTGATGCAAACCTTCTCTTCTCTGATCATAAATAATAACACAGACTTCAGTCAAAGCCTGTTATTTGCTGTATATTCTGTCTCCACATGTGCTCATTGGAAATTCTACATTATTTGAGACATGGGCTGTGACTAAAATCGAATTCTGTTTATGTTTTAGAGCACTAATGAGTGTCAGCCATTTTCCTCAGAGTGTCCGAATCGTAAAGTGGAATTTGAAAGTAATTTTGAGGGCACTATAATCTCATACAATTCACTGGTAACTGACAGTAAACTCTGTGGTTCACTACACTGAATATGGAACAGAATGCAATCTCGTTAGTAAGCAGGACAGTGGAATGAGTGGAGCTGAGGATGTTTGCTCATATGGACCAATTTAAGAGAATATTTGTGAGCAGTAGTAAGTGACGTAGCTGTTGTAAGAGCTTCTGTTCAGCGGTAAACAGCGTTCAAAACAATGGCTAGTAACTGCAGCCGCTTTTCTTATTTCGTGTGAGTTTTTGGTGGAGTAGTCTATTTCATGTTCTAGTTTCCATCAGTCTTGTATTCTGTATTGGTCAGTGTATTTGGTTTGTCTTGTGCTTCGTGTTCAACATTAAATCTTCAACCCCTGCATATACCTCCGCACCCTTAGTCATGTGTTCTATCCGCTGAACCTGACAAGAAGTATTCCGTTATGTATTCCGAGTATTAGTATGTAATAAGTAAATACATATACATTATGTAAGAACAGTTGTGACAGTTCATTAAACTACAATATAAATGAAGGCTCAGTAATCCTGTTTGTTGTGTACAGGTTACAGGTAAAGCATCTGTGCAAATATATGAACTGAAGATCTGAATATTGTGTAGATATAGTGTCAGTGCACTGATTGGATAGGAGTAATGTCCAGCCAAAATTAGTGAGCTTTTGATTGCTGTTGACACCTGTACTGCTTCTTGGTACAGCAGAGCTGAATGAGTCTGTTGCTTAATGTCAACTGACTGACCAGTAAGTCATGGACTGGGCGAGATGTGTTGTCCACGATAGCAGTCAGTTTGTTGAGAGTTCTCTTTTCCAACACTTCCTCAAACTCTCTAGTGAGCATCCAAGAACAGAACTCAGATAAGTTTGCTGATCTTCTTGGTGTCTCCACCTTTGATGCAGGCTGTGAAGAAGAGAGCACCCATAACAACAGACTGGTAGAAAATGGCCAACATTTTACTCCATACATTGATCTGAGCTTCATCAGAAAGTAGAGTCTGCTCATCCCCTTCTTGTACACAGCCTCATTGTTGGCCCTCTAGTCTAATTTGTTGTCAAGCAGGACAACCAGCTCAAAGAATCTTGATGTTAATAGGCCTGACTGTGGTCTTCTTCCTTCTGAAGTCCACCACCATCTCCTCGGTCTTGGTCACATTAAGGAGATGGTTCTTTGCACAATTCTCCACAAAGCTGCTAACTAGGTCTCTGTATTCTCTTTCCTGTTCATTCCTGATGCACTCAACCACTGCAGAGTCATCAGTAAATATCTGAAGGTGGCATAGGTCTGACCTGTACTGGAAGTCCATGGTGTACAGGGTGAAGAGGAAGGGGGAGAGTACAGTTCCCTGAGGTGCTCCAGTGTTGCAAACTAGAAGATCAGACTGCACATAATGGGGCCTCTGAGACAGATAGTCCAATACACAGGTTATCATGGACTTATTCACATGCATTTTATCCATCTTCTCCCCAAGAATGGATGTTGTTAAATGCACTTGAGAAGTTAAAATTGATTCTCGCTGTGGTATTGTTCTGGTGCAGATGAAAGTGTGCCTACTGCAGTAGGCAGATTACTGCATCATTCACACCAACCTGCTGTTGATAAGCAAACTGCAGAGGGTCCAGGAAATGGCTGTCCTGAGGTCTGAGATGTAGCAGCACAAATTTTCCAGGATCTTCATGATGTGGGATGTGAAGGCCACTGATCTAAAGTCACTAACAGAAGAGGCAGATGACTTCTTTGGAACAGGATCCAGACATAATGTTTTCTACAGCATATGATTAAAATTAGGAACATGTTATGTTGTCGGCTAGTCTCTTAGGCCAGGGACAAACTTGCTTTCATAAAATAAAGTGTACCGACAGCATACAGTGAGACACTGGGATTGCAGCTGTTCCACAGAACCACTGAAACAGCAAACCTCTGAGAGTCACAAACATTTTAAATTAGAGGTCAATGGGGCTCTAAGTGGCTCAGTTGTGAAAGCACTACCACTATGATCCCAATTTCAAATCCTTGGTCAGGCTGCTTGCCATTGGCAGCCTGAATCAAGAGAGGGAGAGGGAGTCAATTTCTCTCTCCCTCTCAAGGTGGATACAGTAGATGGTCCTCTTTCCCCTCATCACGTACCTGATCTGCACAGGTGTCTGCCAGCCATTGCATCAGAGCTGGGGACCTGAGCGTGTTGGCTGTCCAGCAAGGATGCAGCTGATAACAGCTTGAAAAGAGGTGTAAGACTGGCATCATATGTATCAAAGGAAGCATGTGCTTGTCTTCTCCCCCCTACTGTCAGGAGCATCACATGTGAGTGTGATGTACTATAGTGGAATTGGGTAATTAGTACTTATAAATTTGTGGGAGAAAATTGGGTAAAAAAAGCAGAGGTCAATGACAGCTGCACACTGTATTAATATGCTTTCATTTGTCAAACTGTGAGCTAACGTGCCCTGAATGTACATACAGTATGAACATGCCCCTTCATACACCACACAACTTCATAGCAGATTATACAATATCCATCACACATTACATGAATAGGATCATACACCGCACAACTTGCAGTCATAGCAGATTATACCACATCCATCATACACTACACTACAAAGCTGCTGCTGATCCGAAACAAACACGTGCCAAAATATAGGTACATCCAGTATATTCTGGAGACTGGCCTTTGTATAAGCAAGAAGTTAACTGTCACGTATCTGTCTTGCCCTTCTCTGGTCTTGTCTTTTTTTTTGTTTATCTCCCCTCTGCTTCTGAGTCCTGTCTCCGCCCATTCCCAGCTGTGTCTGATTTGTAACCCTGCCCCATCATTATCATGTTCCAGTCTTATCTAATGTTCTGGTATGTGTATATAAGCCCCTTGGTCTCAGTCTGTCTTGGTCGGTCTCCTTGTCAACATGTCTTGTCATTAGTCATGATGGTTAGTGTTTGTGATCTGTTTAATAAATCTTCAACCCTGCGTGTACAAACCAGATTCCAAAAAAGTCGGGACATTAAACAAATTGTGAACAAAAACTGAATGCAATGATGTGGAGATGCCAACATCTAATATTTTATTCAGAATAGAACACAAATCACAGATCAAAAGTTTAAACTATCATTTTAAGGGAACAATATGTTGTTTCAAAATTTCATGGCATCAACAAATCCCAAAAAAAGTTGGGACAAGGCCATTTTTACCACTGTGTGGCATCCCCCCTTCTTCCCGTATCCTTCTTCTACATAGCCATGATGTTGTGATTGCTGCAGAAAGTGGTCTGGCATTATCTTGTTGAAAAATGCAGGGTCTTCCCTGAAAGAGATGACGTCTAGATGGGAGCATATGTTGGTCTAGTTCTCTGCCTTTCCAGACATGCAAGCTGCCCATGCCACAAGCACTCATGCAACCCCATACCATCAGTGATGCAGGGTTCAGAATGGAGCTTTGATAACAACTTTGGTTATCCTTATCCTCTCTGGTCCAGATGACATGGTGTCCCAGTGTTCCATAAAGAACTTCAAATCGTGAATCATTCAAATTTTGCCACACTCCATTTTAAATTACCCCTGGCCCAGTGCAAATGTCTGTGCTTGTGGAGCTTGCTTAGTAAGGGCTTCCTCTTTGCACTGTAGAGTTTCAGCTGACAACGGCGGATGGCACGGTGGATTGTGTTCACTGACCATGCTTTCTGGAAGTATTCCTGAGCCCATTCTGTTATTTCCTTGACAGTGGTATTCCTGTTTGATGTGCAGTGAGGTTTAAGGGCCCGGAGATCACGTGCATCCAGTAGAGTTTTACTTCCTTGACCCTTACGTAGAGCAATTGTTCCAGATTCTCTGAATCTTTTGATGTTATGCACGGTTGATGATGATAACTTAAAAGTCTATGCTATTTTATGCTGGGTAACACCATTCTGGTATTGCTGCACTATCTTTCTGCGCAACAATGGTGGAATTAGGGATCCTCTTACCATCTTGGCTTCAGAGAGACACTGACACTGTGAGAAGCTCTTTTTATACCCAATCATGTTGTCAATTGACCTAATTAGTGTTAATTGGTCTTTCAGCTGTTCATTATATGCTCAATTTCCTTTTTCAGCCATTTATTGCTACTTGTCCCAACTTTTTTGGGATTTATTGACACTGTGAAATTTTGAATCAACATATTTTTCCTTTATAATGTTACATTTACTCAGATTAAACTTTTGATCTGTCATCTATGTTCTATTACGAATAAAATATTGACATTTGCCATCTCCACATCATTGCATTCAGATTTTATTCACAATTTGTTTAGCGTCCCAACTTTTTTGGAATCTGGTATGTACTTCTACTTCCTACCTGTTTGTTAAGTCAGCTGATGGGGGGATATGTGCTGAAGATGTGAGGCAGTTCCTGAGCTTTGCGCAGCTATGGCTCCTCCTCCCGCAATTGCAGCGCCCGCACTGTGTTTGGCAGTGGAGGCTGCCTCAGTGTCAGGAGCGGCTTTCAATACTTCCGGAAAGGGCAGAGCTTCTCAGCAATGTAGCGGCCAGGAGGGCAGAGCTTCTCAGTGATGTCACAGCCAGGAGGGTGGAGCTTCTCAGCAATGTTGCAGCCAGGAGGACGGAGCTTCCTGACGATGTCCCGGACGGGAGGGCGGAGCTTCACAGCAAGGTCACGGCCCGAAGGTTGGAGCTTCTCACAGATGTCACAGCCGGGGCAGAGCTTCCCAGCAAGGTTGCGGCCCGGAGGTCAGACCTTCTTGCCAACATTGCGGGTATGGAAGATTCCTGGCAACGTCACGAACATTCAGAAGGTGGAGCCTGCCGCTGCACTCCAGTCAAGATGGCAGAGCCTGCCATCAGTCTTCAAGGGGTGTTGCCTGCTGCCGCCCAGATTGCATCTTTCAAGAGGTCGATTCCAGTGTAGTATCACATTGCATCGACCTGCAGAACTGTGTGCAGCCTGGCTCACAGAACTTCTGGGACCTTTGCCAGTTCTGGGTCAAAGCCCACTTATCAGCCCATGTCTATTCTTGTACCCGTGTCTGTTCCTGTCCTAGTTCCCGTGTCTGTTCAAGTCACCATTCCTATGTTTGGTTTCATCATCCCTGTTCCTGTCAGTGTATGTGTCAGTCCTGATAAGCATGTTTGTTCCTGTGCCTAGTCCTGTCATGTTTCCTATTTGTGTCTAGTCCAGGTGGTCCTGTTACTCTGTTTCTGGTCCCTCTCCTGCACCAGCCCCTGGGACTATAGGTTTACGCACCCCATGGGGAGAGGGGCCTACTCTAACGTATCTGTCTTGTCCTTCTCTGGTCTCGTCTTTGCTTTGTTTTGCCTCCTGTTTCTGAGCACATGTTCTGTCTCTGCCCAATTCCCAGCTGTGTCTGATTTGTAACCCTGCCCCATCATTAATCATGTTCCAGTCTTGGAACATCTAATGTTCTGGTATGTGTATATAAGCCCCTTGGTCTCAGCCTGTCTTGGTCAGTCTTCTTGTTATGTCTTGTTGTTAGTCATGATGGTTAGTGTTTGTGATCTGTTTAATAAATCTTCAACCCTGCATGTACTTCTGCTTCCTACCAGTTAAGTCCACGTTCCTGACATTAACTCTTAATTGAATCTTGGTTTCAGCTTAAATTGTGGAAATAGTGGCAGAATAAGACTTCTGCCTCATTTAAGGTGGAATGTAAATTTAACATGAACACATCGCTTTTGTTCTATGTGCTGTTTAATTTTCGTGCCCAGTTTTCATTGGCTGTTCTCAGGACCTATTCAAACTTATGTTCAAGTTTGGGCTAAAACAAACATGTTTGATATGTTCTGCCTGATCTGAACGGTGGTCAAGAGGCCAAAAATTGATCATGTAGTGTGGAGTATGTTTTAGTGTTTGACATGCTCCAGCTTCACCATACACATTACTGTTGCCCTCTGCACAGTAGGAAGAAATAAATTTCCTAATTGAAATGGTCTACAGCCGAAAATCCAGTGATAGTTATTAATCATCAGATGCTGTGAAGTTTAGACATTTTCCCGTGTAACATTAGTTAATTAATACAAGGATTATGTTTGTAAGCAACATAATCAAAGATTATTCCATAAACAGCACAGTGCTGTTTCATTTAGTTCAGAATTCAGTTTGAGGAAGTGTCCCAATTCATCTGTTTCTACACTACTTAGTAAACTAAATAGTCTATCCCTATGACGCAATACTAGACTAAGATCCATTTCAGTCACAGCCATGGATTATTAAAAGTTAATGATTTTACCTGTCTCTAATTCTGTTTTTATACACAGCTATATTATATTGAAATACTAATGCATTTCAGATTTGAAAGGCTTTTAATCTTTTAATTCAAAAATTAAATGGTTCTATTTATATTCATTACATTTAAAGTGATATGTTTTAAAGTTAGTAAATCAGTAAAACAAAAACAAAAATGGCTTGCAATATAAAATGACACTTTACCTTTTTGAATGAAATCTTTAAGTGCACTAATGACCCCTCCACAACAGATACACATTTCCATCAGATATATAAAGATGCACATGTTGAACTGGCTTAAATGTATGCTGTTTGAGTGTATTTGTTTATTCATCTTACACCATCACTACTGTTTGTGAAGACTAACCAACAGGGATCAAGCTAAGGGCTTCCATTCAGCAAAGGTGGATTAAATTTAATTAATTTGATCAATTTTAAAGCGCTTTTACAGGTTTGGTTTAATTTCATATGAATAACATATTTTGTATTTTGTGTTCAACTGTAGGAATTTCTTTCCAATAACAGTGCCAGCTAGCTAACATTAGTTACAAGGCTAAACACAATTCTGTTACCTGTAACTCCCTAATTCACTGCTGCCTAGTCCAAATGTCCTACGCAGAGTCCTACATTACACCTCAGTCTAATGAGGCACTCGGGTACCTTAAGGTTGAACGGGAAAATGTGTGGTTGCATGACAGCAATCTACACTACATTTCATACTGGCCCTTCATTTCACAAACAAAACATTCACTTTCTATCTTGTTTAAGCTGTTTACATAAAAAAGCAAGCTCCAGGTGTCCAACAGTGTCCAACAGTGCTCTGATTAGGTTCTCTGACATTGTTTGGAATAAAAGTGAAAATTGATTAATTGCTGCTGGTTTTGAATTATTCTAACATTTTATTGTAACATTTTTGAGCTAATTAAGTAAAATAATGCATTCTTATTTTAAGGTACAGTTGGGAAAGTATTGTGTTCATATTTTAAAATCTATCTGGTTAAGTATGTTAATCTTTTTAAATCATTTGGGAACATATTGTTTTCATACTTGAATTTAAATATATTTGGTAACATATTAGTCAGGATTAAATGGAAAAGTAAGGTAGCTCAATGTTCATTGGGTAATTAAGCATTTAAACTTGAGAACAATTAAAAAAAATAGCTTGGCTGGACCTGCACCAGAACTGATATGGAGTTGGAACACAAAAACCCCAAAGACCTGTGCCAGAATTGGCCTGTTTTGCATGTGAACACTTGGCCTGTTACATCAGATGCTTCACAGATCATTCAATTACATTCATCAGCAGCCGTCAGACATTACAAAAGGTAATATTAATTTATATTTCAAACTATGGGATATTTTATTACAGTTAAACTGTGGGATGTTCAAGTTTTGCTCCAAAGAAAAAAACAAGTTAGTTACACCTTAGGAGGTGCTCTCATTTCCTGAGGGCATATCATGAAATCTGTTTGAAAGATGTCAGTGTAGGACAAATAGTCGCTGACAAACCAGGTCTAAGCAGTCTACACTGACTGCTGACAGTTTTGATTTAACCTCTACAGGCCACAGTTACACAAACACCCACACCCTTCTGTAAATTGAGAGGTGAAGTTAAAACTATCATTTTAACAAAAACTGCTCACAGTTTCAGTGAAAATGGCCACACAAAGGCTGGGCATACAAAGTCTGTTCCAAGCTTGCTTATTGTCTTGATGAAAGATACATTCAAAAGTCATTTGTGTGCTGAGCCACTAACATATTTCTTAAGATAATGGAGTTTACCAGCCACAGAAATGTTTTTTCTATCAAAGACATAAAAATCTTTCCCTTGAGTGAACTGAATTGGATGGCCATTAAAACTCTGGTTCTGGAGTAGGCTGCCTGTTCATACTTTATTCTATACTGGACAGCTTGTGCTCAGCAAGACACAAACATAATGATGCATAGTCTCTCTAGGGTGGCGTGTGTGCAAATACAGGGAATTTACAGCTCTGGAATTTGGGCTCATGCTGAACATATTTACAGCTGATGTGAAGGTCGGGGCATGGGCTATTTACTTTCTCTTAACACTGACAGCACTTCTTTGGTTACATCAAGATTCAAGAAGAGGTTTTTGTCAGCAGAGCATGCAGGTCAGGTTCCATGTAAGCTGATTCATCCTTATTGTGTATCAGACCCTTTGCAACAGAGTCATCTGCTAACTTATTGACAGAGTGCTGTGTATAGATAAAAGAGAGTACAAAAGCTTACCATACAGCCAAGAGGAATTCCAGTAAAGCTGGGAATGTCTATAGTAACAAAATATTGAAAATCTTCAATGCAGCCTGTGCAAAGATTTTGGCATCATGTTAAAAAATATATGTATTTAGGAACAGTCAGTCTATAGCTTTATTTCTCTTCACACTTGTGCTAAAGTTTTGAATGAATCAATGTAGAAATAAATAGTTAATACATAAATAAATACACAAATAAATAACGTAATAGATAAGTATAAAAATGAATCAATAAGTGCACAAAAATAAATATTAAATGAATACATACATTTTTGCCATGAAAAAGATTCTAATTAATTATAATGAATTCAAATTAATATTTCTACATTTTGATACATCATCTCATATTTCCTCTGCATTTCTGCATTTATTTATTTACATACTTATACATCTATTTATTTATTTCTATATACGGAAGGCAATCACGCATATTCAGCATGGGATTTCTTTATTGCAGACTGCTGAACCTAAATGGAATTTAATTTATTAGCAAGATTATTGGTATTTGGACCCTGACAAGCATAATATACTGAATTAAAGCATTAAAAATTGCATTTCGGGGGAAAAGAAGTGAGATTAAGAAATATATTCCATGTATTCTTGTATTCTAGTAAGACAAATCAAAACCTCAGATAAAGATGCAGAACAGTTCCATTGAGCAGTATTGAAATAATCACAAGATGAAAACCTTACCTGTGACTTTGTCACAAAACATGCTTTTGAAACATGCTTTTGAAACATGCTTTTGAAGCATGTTTTCAAACAAATAAAGCCAGATGTGTTTTGGTTGAGGATGCTGACAACCTCATTACATAAAGTGACCTATTTCCTTTTTTTGGTTTGTTTTACTTTTTGTCAATATGATTTTTTCTCATGAAAATCCCAAATCCAGTTCCTCATAGTCAAAGAATATTTTATTAGAAGTTTACATAAATTACTATTTACTATTACTATATTTATCAATAAATATCAATTTCTGGTAGAACCTGCCAATAATGCAAGAAATGCTACAAATGGTGTCACTGTGCTTGACTGGCCAACCAGCTCTGGATATAAGCGTATTGTCACGAGCAAGATGAGAAACACTGATATTATGCCACACTAGTGCAGTAATTTAGTGTAAAGGAGCCCCAACCAATATGTTTAACATTCCTGTATTGTGCATCTATTTCTGTTTGATCGATATTATGAAATGTAATAATAATGTAATATACTGTGTTTCTGGAGCCATACAGACCAAAAATACAACAAAAATGGCTTAAAATATTTACCATTACATTTATGGCGCCCTGTCCAGAGGGCATTCCTGCCTTGCACCTGATGACTTTAGATGGGGCTTTGGATTAACCGTGACTTTCTTCAGGAAGAAGCAGCAAAGATAATGACTGATTGACATTTAACAAACAGACCAGGACCTTGTATGCCAGAAACTATTTGCCAGCCTTCTTCACAGATATTGCTGATCTGACCATAATTAAAAAAGATGTGGTGCTGTTCTGATGACCTGCCAAATCATAGTGGATCTGAATTCTGATTGGCTGTTGTTAAAATAAAAATAAAACATTTAACAACTAAAAAAAAAAAATATTTGAATGACTGCACAAATACCTACTGCTGTCATTTTTTAACAGACTGGCATTTTAAAGGTAAGGCAAAACCAACTAATCATAAATGTACAGAACTGGAATTTATACAGGAAATCTCTGATATGTTACTGTGGACTCCTTTATGATGTTAATCTTGGTGACTCAGCGTGTATGAAAAGAACAGACAAGCTTTTAAAATGAAGTTATGTAATGGGAAAGAGAGTCTTTTTCAAGGGTCATAGAAAGGCACTGCGAAAATTGGATCAATTTTGTGCTTCATTACCCTCTGTCTGAACTGAATGGCCTTGCTGGATACTTTGCTTATAGTGCTGTGCTGAGATTCAACAATACAGCTACAGTGTTTCCACAGAGCTGTTCACAGGACAATATGATCTGTACACATTTATAAAGCCTTTAGATAAATCACACTTAACAGCTATTGTAAAACCTTCAGTTGACAGTAGAAAATTGTGTAGTACTTGCAGCCACTTCTCAACACATTTAAAAGCACTTCTCACACATACATATAATTTTTATCATATTCTCTTCCACATTTCCTACCAACCACTAAGCTAGGTATGAAATTACTCCGATCAGCCGTAATATTAGCACAGGTGAAAAGGAAAATTATTCTGATCATTTTCATAATATATAACTGATTTTCATTTAATGTGGTACAGTCAAATTGTTGAATACGTTACGCAAACAAATGATCAGTGAATTCTGGAAGACGCAGGTAGGTCTTCTGATATGCAGGAGTCAATTACTACAAAAGGAAATCCAAGAAAGGACAACAGGTGAACAGGCACCAAGGTGCTCAAGATTCATTGATACACGTGGTGGCCCCACTTCACAGTTTACCTACACAGATACCTTCTGTGAATGGTCAGATCTGCTTTAGTGGCACAAGGGGGTCCTAATCAGTATTTGGTAGGTGGTGTCTGATCATTGTGTGCCATGATTCTATAAACCATAGTAAATTTGGGAAGAACATGTCAAGCTGGATACGCAATGTATACTCAAGGATAAGGATCACACATACTCCGTTTATGTTTATCATTTTAATATGACATGCACTTTAAAGCTATTTGTGTGACTCCGCCATTCAGAAAGTTGGGTGTGGGCTATGGAACCCTGAACAGCATACTAATTACAGGGTGGAATGGAAAATTATGTAAAGCAATTCACCCTCAGCAGCTCTGCTGATGCTGGCAGAAACATTATCATTCCAACATGAAGGCTTCTGGAAATGCAAGATCAAGGTGAATGTGAAAAGTCAGTTGAATGCAGGTTCAATTGTGAATGTTTTTAGAAGTAATTTGCCTGCAAGTGAGTAACATTGGACACACACACACACACACACACACACACACACACACACACACACACACACACACACACACACACACACACACACACACGTATTCCAATGTATTATTTACACTTAGAAATCTAGACCAATTTTGTTGAATGCTTTCATAGTTTAATGTACTTTGATTCACAAAACAAATGTGTACCATGTGCCAGATATTTTTTTCATCCTAGGCAACTCAAATTTGTCTCCTTTTGAGATGTAAAAATTAAGACTATTTAATATTAGTATGAATTTCACCATATTTTGGGATGCTTTTGGAAATTGGCCTGAAAATGCATTAATTTTGATTAATTATTTGTAATGATCAGATTGATAAGGATATTGAAAATAATACGTTCAAAATACTTGACAGTAGTCCAAATCAAATAAAAACCTTAATCTTAATTTTGATTAAGTTGTTAAAATATTAGTTGGTAAATATGTTAATATTTAAATAAATGTTAAATGTGTTTAATTTAGGGAGCTGATAAATGAACATAGCATATGTAAGAGCTATATGTTTGCTCCTTCCTGTTTGCATTTGCCTTTCTGAGTGTGTGTGTGTGTGTGTGTGTGTGTGTGTGTGTGTGTGTGTGTGTGTGTGTGTGTGTGTGTGTGTGTGTGTGTGTTTGAGCACCTGTGGTGTCAGTCTATTGCTGTATGCATTGTTACATTATTTTATTTTTTGGAAATGCCAATTTATATTTGGAAAGCCAAACACCTGAGACACCATACAAACCACCTGGGATTTTAGTGCTTAGCAACAATCTTGCAAGCATTTTCTAAACAAAACCACAGCAGCCACCAGGGAAACCAAAGCAACAATCTAGTGACCACTAAGCAGCATCATAACAACCTCCTAGGAACCACCACAGCAACTAAGCAAAACTTGGGACACCTTAGCAACCAATATCTAAATCATAGCAACACCTCAGCAACCACATAGTAGCAACTACAATAAACTCCTATACCATAACAGATTGCAACCAGCAAGCGTTTAATTATTATCATTTGGTCAGTGTTTTCTAACTACATTCCTCTTTTAACTGTGCATGAAGACAAAGCTGTAAGTTTATGATATGATAATGTATATTCAAATGTGAGAAGCATAGTCACATGACCACACACTCTGCTCTCTAATGGTCTAAAGGGCTATGGATCTAAACCCTGACTTGCTCCTTTTTTGTAATGATGTAATTACATTATTTCTTTTATTTGATAGCAATTACTAACTGTATCCCCCTCCAGAGTTAGTCTGGATTTCTAGATTTGTACTTGTTCTGCTTACCTCAAATAAAAGTTCTTGTAGTGTGTTAAATTCTCAGTACAATCACTCTTTTTGAATCACACTGTGTTTGACATCCACCTTTCCATTTTTTATATCTGTGTATCATTGAACATTGCAGGGCATTATATATAAATGAGGACAGATGTAGTGTTTGATGCTGTTTTCCTTCTGTTTCTGAATTTGTTTTATTGATTTATTGGATTCTGATTAATGCTGGTCCGCAACTCTCTCTGAATGCTCAGGAAACCGAATGCCCTGTGTACAAGAGAATTGTGGAGGACAATAATTGAGTTTTTTCAGGATTGTCTCTGATATTTCATGCCTCAGTCTGTCTTTTAAAGAGATATTTTTCCTCTCATTTAGTGGTGGATGAGCCATTTACTGGATAATTGCTTGTGCTCTGTTGCTCATTTATTTTGATAACGGCTAAAAAAACTCTTCTTGTAATCCTCTGACAAAAACCATTTTGCATAATTCTGATTCTGGGCTGGCTCTTGAACAAAGTCACAGCTTGTGCTAATTAAGAATGGAACCATATTTGTAGATGTATTGTCATTCTTTTTAAAGGCAACATGAAACAGCAGCTTGTGCCTAATGCCACACACATTCTTGCCAAGTGTGAATTTGTAAGGTTTGACCATATTAATCAATTTTATCTCAAAAAACTAAACTGAACAAAATTATTTAAAAATGACACAAAACTGCTCTTATACAACGCCAATCAATTGTAACTATGTGTCATGTAGTTGTATTATTCCCAATTGATTAGAATTATACTGTCGCATCACACCCCAATACATTGTTAGCCTCCTGAACTTCAATGTCAGACAGGACAGACCATCATAGAGTAGGTATTATGGGGTGGTCGGTTCCACAGACACAGAAGTTGCTGAAGTGTTTTAACCCCTTATCTACTACTGGACTGAAACCATCCAAACAACTAGAACTATC
Organism: Acestrorhynchus altus; assembly: GCA_034509495.1. Taxonomy (NCBI): domain Eukaryota; kingdom Metazoa; phylum Chordata; class Actinopteri; order Characiformes; family Acestrorhynchidae; genus Acestrorhynchus; species Acestrorhynchus altus. The sequence continues at coordinate 16,509,937 of CM067519.1, forward strand.
CAGCCAACAACATATAAGCAAGTTTGTGCACACTGATGAAGGACCAGAAGATGACCTACACATCTAGCTACACAGTGACCATCTCTAGTTAGAGCAGATTACAGAGGGCAGGGAGTGGATGAGGTGTTTAAACACTTCAGCAGCATAATTGCTGTGTATGTCCAATTGCAATTAATGTAACATATACTCATGCAAACTGCTCCATGTCATGAAAGGAGTCTAACAAAGTATGCAGGAGAAAGAAATGGACTGATAGCTCAATTAAGAACTACAGCGGCCCTGTATGGTAGTAAGAGCTGATAGAATGGACAGTGAATGCTTATGGTTATAATTTTATGGTTAATGAGTCTATGTTTTGAGTTACAAAATGAACACTATCCCAAATAATGCTTTTAGAGTAGAGCTGCAGCAGCATCTTGGCAAAATCATAAATTACATTTAATATCGCCTTTTATTTATGCAGCAAATCTAAAGCCAGTACTAGTAATGAGCTTATGTGTTTCATATTCAGCTTACAGGATAAATGTGGTACAGTTTGGTTCTCAGTTTGATACTCTGAATAACATTAACACTACTAGTGCATTTCTTGTTATTTCACTTAGATATTAATTGAAAATGTTTACATTTTTTACACTTATAGTATTTATTTGGATATAATTATATTTCAAACCAATGTTTTAAAATGAACAAAAATTAAAATGACAACACCCATTTTAAATCAACGTTTACATTTATATTTAAGTAGATAGTTCTGCCAGTGACTTACAAAAAGTTCTTTTTGCCGTTCACTGAGAAAATATCCTTAGCAAGATTGAAAAGTCTGGAATCCAGAAATTACTGCCAAATACAAAATGTCAGAATGGAGACCTCAATACCCAATACTCAACATATTACACTTTATCACCTCAAGACATAGTATAATTATAAGCCTTTAATGAGCTAAATGCTCTTGAAAGATATTGGTCTTGAGTCTGTGTTTGACTCCAGCTGTTCAGACACTCAGGAAGTTTTTTCCACCATTTTGGCATCGAACACAGTAAGAGTCGGAATGCTTACCTGCATCTTGAGATGGTGGTGAAAACAAGCTGTACTTGATGCATGAAGGGTTTGGGTTTGGAGAGGCTGGTTCTCTTGTGGCTTTAAAGGACAACATTAAGGTTTTTAATCAGGTACAGACTACAGGAAAACCATTTAACAAAACCTTATACTCCCCATTGAGCTGAGGGAGAAACATGAAATGCTCCGGCTGACCTGTGAGTTTTGGTACATTCAGATTTGGAATTTCTCAAACGCTGTTGCAGCATTCCAATCTAACTGACTTTAACTATTATAGAACCGATGAAACTGATTGAAATATTAATCAGTATTAATCCATATTACACACTTAGGTATGTATGAATTATTTTTAAGGAACACCGAAAGTGAAGTGAAGGAAAGAAGATTGCACAGTAGTTTTAATTTTACAGGCTGCCAGATAGGCAAACTTATTTACGCTATTTAGTTGTGTACAAACCAATATTTGATTCCACAAATACAACACAATCAAATCACCAAATCTTCCCATTTGCTGCTGTCTAAGACATAAGCTCTTCAATTGAGTCTTCACTGAAATTGAGGCCCCACTTTGATCCTTCACAACATTAACACACACACACTGTAGACACACAGCATCTAATCATTCATGTAACTCTAAACTCACTACTAGCTAATAAAAGTGCAATTAAGATTTTGTTAATAAGCGAGCAAGGACATATTGGTATGATTGGATTGCATCAGAATAATTAAGCAATGGAGTTATGTGTCGGATAATTAGTGGTTATAAGAATCCATTTCATGACCACAATAAGAAGCTTAGGGGATAAAGCACTCACATGAGTGCACAAATCTATAGTACTACTTTTTCATTAAAATGATAAGGCATGGTTATAGATCCATGCACTGGTATAAATGAGTCTCTGTTCTTGCATAATGTGGTTCCTTCCCAAAGAATACAGAGGATTAGCTGAACAAATAAACTCCAGGCCAATGAAAAAAATCCATATACTTTCTGCCTTGTGGTTAACATGGGTGAAAACTGTAGCTAGCTTTTCAGGACTTCAGTGCGATCCATTGCATACTGTGAAATGAAGCATAAATGCAAGACATTGTAGATATCTGATGGTGTATTGTGGTGAATAAAGTGATTCTTTTCTTATTTCTGGATCTGCATGGCAGCACACTTTTTCCACACATTGTGTGACTAGAACACTCTTTTTTTTGAGAAAACTGGTATAAACATAATTGAATTGGAAAATGCACTTACAAAATCACATATCCTAATTTAATGTAAATTGTTTCTATTCTGTATTAAACCAGCTCATGGAACAAAAAATGTAGTATGGTTTAAATTTAGCCAATTGTACAACTGCCCACCCCAAGCCTAAGCCTTAAAGTTTTCCTGTCAAACATTTTGAATAAGAAAATGGCAGACACACACTTGACAGTGATCAGTCTCCAGTTTCAGTCTGGCTTGAGAGGAGAGATGAACCAGACAGCCCTGGGTCAGCCTCTAGAGAGAGACCTATGCAGGTTACATAACACACACACACACACACATGCACACACACACACACACACACACACACACACACACACACACACACACACACACACACACACACAAATGCACACACACACACACACACACACACACACAAAGGTAAAGATCAGAATGAGGTCTGTGATTTTAGGAGGTCTGAAACCTCAACCACTGAAAGTACTACAGACCATAAGTGGAAGAGTAGCATTGTCTCACAAAGTTACTCCATAAAAGCCTTGTTAATCGAAGCTGATCATTTGAATTAGGTCATTATTATCTACATTATTTCACCATTATTTCACCAATCAAAAGCTCTATATCTGTGTATGATATCATTATGTGATCTAGATGCATATTTCTTAATTTCTATTCGTCTTTCTCTGCTCTGCACTCCAGTATGTGTTGGAGCCAGTGGTTGGCTTCCGATTTGTATTGAAGGGTTTTTAATGCTGGCTTTACAAAGCAGAGTAGCCAGTGCTGACAGTGCCAATGAATTGTTATCAGGACTGAGAAATAGATCATTGATTGCCATTTTAATATGTATGTAAAGACAGTGTAATTATTTGTTAGTAATTGCTTCAGTAAAAAGCATCAATTCTATCAGGCATTGAGTGAAGTAGACCCATTTCAATAAAATATCTTACACCAATATTTCAAACTAGACATGAAGATGGTTGGAGCACGGTAAAAGACCTCAGCACTCTCTGCAACAGAACAATAAACCTGAGAGGAACTCATAAGTTAACAGGACAACAGCACCCACGTCACACACATAAAATCATAAAAATTTTAGCATTTCCTTTAAAGAAACACATTAGTCAAATCCCTTTTCCTTGACCCTCAAAAGAAAAGAGAGCAAAATTAAAAGGATATGAGTTTTTTTTGTTGTTTTTTGTCAACCTTGTTTCTGCATTAGCTAGCCATGGCCTCACACTGCAGCCGACAGACCCCACTTTCTGATGATATAGCAGAATAGCATCTAAACAGCCTATTTTTGAGGAAATATGTGCCTATGTTGCAGTATTAGAAGCAGGGTAACCTGTTGGAATTAGGACACTGAAACAAAAGTCAGAAAATTAGCTGTTTTGACATTGAAACATATGAGGATGGTGGAGCGCAACACATTCAGCTATTCCAGGGGTGCTAGACCTGTGGTATGTCACTTTGAGAGGTTGCACAGTCCATGCTTTTGCTTAGATATACAGTTTATATAGCCTGCATGTCCAAGTTATTATCCTCAGGTTGACATTTCACCTTTATTTCACTCAATCAAAGCCTTCATATATGTGTATGATGTCATTATGTGATCTAGATGCACATTTTAATTGTCTTTCTCTGTTCTGCACTGTTGGAGCTGGTGGTTGCTTTTGATTTTATTGCCTGACTAAGAAAGGATTCCATGTTGGGTTCCATAAATGGATGCCTTCCAGTATCAGTGATGGGTTAAACATGGACCCCATCTGGGCTGTCAGGTTTACATTGAATATTATAAAAATCTGAACCTCTGATTGAAAAGGCTTCTTAAAAAAACAGGAGGTCATCAGTAATTTATAGGTTCTACAATAACAGTCTGTATATAAGTTCTACAGTAACACGCTATATACAGGTTCTACAGTAACATGCTGTATACAGGTTCTACAGCTACAGACTGTATATGGGTTATACAGTAAGACACCATATACACCATATACAGGACCAGCTGTATATAGAAGTTCTACTGTATTATGCTGTATACAGGTTCGACAGCATATGTTGCATACATGTTCTGGGTAGTAACAGGTTGTATAAAGTTGTTCTACTTCATCATGCTGTATACAGGTTGTATATAGGTTCTCTAATTTTACTGTATGCTGTATACATGTTCTAGAGTAACATGCTGTATACAGGTTCTACAGTAACATGCTGTATACAGGTTCTACAGTAACATGCTGTATACAGGTTCTACAGTAACAGGTTGTATACAGATTCTACAATAACAGGTTCTATGCAGGTTCTACAGTAACATGTTCTATACAGGTTCTTAATAGCAATATAGTTCTTCAGTAATGTCCTTTCAGTAACAGGTTCTATATTATGTTTTACAATATGAATTTGGATCATTATATAGTATAATGCTGTGATAACCGGAAAAGTCTTTGAACGTCTTCAGTCCCATCACCAAAGTAATGATTTTCTGAAAAGGTTATGGACTGGTTTGTTGGAGAACCTCAGAGTCATCTGCCACAACTGAATGTAAGAGGAGGTTGGTCATTTGTAAACGCTGCTGTCTTTTTCTGGAAGCCGAACTTAAACGCTGTGACCATTTATGTCGAGTGAAGCGCGGCACGTTGTGTGGAAGTGTGGCACTTTCTGCGGCAGTAGCTGTATCAATGCGAAGCGCTCAGCGGCAGCGCGGACTGGGGGAAGAGCGCTGCCCCTGCACCAGATATGCTCTGCCGCCTTTTGTTTTTCACTCTTACAGAAGCATTCGCTTGAAAAGTTCGCGCCTGCCTGACCCTCTGCCACCACAAGGGTTTGCATCTCTTGGTTTTGCATGACGTGTTGCAGGGTGCCGGAAGGTGGGCTTGTTTAGGGGTAGTGCTGGGGAAGGAGGCAGGGAGGGGGGGGGGGGGGGGGGGGGGGGGGGGGGGGGGTGCCTCTGTCCGCGGTGGGGAGAGAGCAGATCAAACGGAACAGGGGGTCCAGCCAGCCGCGAGATAGCGGAGGGTGGGCGGGGGAGGGGGGATGCTCGATTTAGAACAATTTGCCCCAGCTGATTTGCTTATGACAGTACTTGGGGGGGCTTGCGTGGACAGCAGGTTAAGGGGCTGTGTGATGGGGAACGATGTAGGCTTCATGTGCTGTTTAAATGCTTTCTCTGAAAATGTTCTTTGGCTTTCTAGAGGTTGCTGATATATGAATATGCTAATGTTCAACATCTGTAACTTGTGACATGGCTGTCAGCTGGAGAACACGTCATCCTGTAAAGTTGTGCAGTAGGTTCAGCAGGCTATGATGTCATACCTTCAGGAGCATGCAAACTGGGGTGATCCAGTGAGGTGAGGAGCTGTCAGTGTCCAGGGGGTGAGATTTAGAGAGACTTGCTCCATTAGAAGTGTGAATTCATTACCATTCATTTACACCATATACATACCATTTCACTTAACAAGCTTCATTTCCATCGACATGATTGGTGATTTGTTATTGATTAACATTTGATTGAAAGACATGTATAACCTTTAGAACTCTCGGCCAGTTTTTGCAGGATATTTTTGTAGTTTGATGTACTTTTATTCGCCGAAACGTGTTGAAAAGTGTTTCTAGGAGAAGTCTCACATGCCAGAGGTCCTCCTGCTCATATTTGTCTTCATTTGAGATGAGAATATGAACAGAATGTAATTATCTGTATGAAATTGACCATATTTTGATCCAACATTTACTAGCATATTGTTGCTTATAAGGACTAAAATCAGTTTGCTTCTCAGAAAACCTGTTGGAAATTGATCATTGTGAGTTATTCTTTTGAATAGATTAACAAGGATATGAATAATACAGTCTTCAAAACCTGAAAGTGGCCCAAAGTTAATAATAAATAACCCCTAAATGTTCTTTATTATTTGTATTTTAATTTATTTATCAGTATCATTCCTTTTCAGCACATTTATTCTGAATTTTGAACACTCTGAACAAAGAAAGAGAGCAAACAGCCCCTTCCTTCTCATTTCCTCTATAGCCCAATATCTGGGTCAGTGATATTGGACTGTAGATCGCTCTTGCTGATCAGTCAGAGTCTGCATGCAGGTTGAGTATGTACATGTAGACATGTACTGGAAAGCTCCTTTGACATTTAAACTGGTATTTTATTCAGTGGTTTTCTAAACTTGTGAAATTTAATCACATCATGGTTAGATAAAGCAAGTCTTGTAGTTTATGATATGTGTATCATGTATGTAGGTTACTCACAGTGCAGATCTCGGGTTGTAAGAGTTAAAGCATGCGTTTACGGTGTGATCGGGTTGTATGGTTTCATAAGGGGCTATTTACAGCAAGTATGAAGTTTCTTGGGGAACAAAATAAAAAGATTTAAAAACGGGCAGAGATCTGTATGTTGCATGTCACATTACTACCGTCTTAGACTCCTGTGCTCTATATAGTAAAACCTTGTCTGATGATGTGAGCAAAGACAAGAAAGAGCAAGCTGCACTCAGATGTGTAATATGGAGGTCAAGGACAAGAACAGAGAGCCCAGATGGCTGCAGTTCTGTTCTTGTTGGAGCTGTTTAGTACTGGATGACAACAAGTTTTTGTCAGAGGAAAATTTCCCTGTGTGCAAGCACAGTGGGTCAATATGCACGTTTATGTTAAAACTAGCTAAATGAAATAAGATAATATATGAGATAAATGCCATTATGTAGAACAGTCCTAATGTATAATAGTACATTAAATTTATACTTTTTTTTAATGCAAGCATGATGGACTAATAAAAACTGTACCTATGTCTCATGATTTCATGTGTTCATGTGCTCATGTGTTTGTGTGACTGTTTACACCAGGTATGAGAAGTGTCTTCAGCAAAACATGCATGGAATAGGTAAACAATGACTTAATGAACTTAAATATTCAGTATTGTCTGACACAAGACTAAAAGAAATATTCATCCAGGGTCATCTTAAATTAGTGTTAGACTAAACATTGGTCATGGGTTTTTGCCTGCATGAATCCATGTACTTTTTGGCCATTTTCAGAAAAAATACAAACATACAATCACCAGTTATCTGATTTTTGTTTCCAAATAGGAATGTATTAATGTTACTGGGAAACCATTTAGTCTTTTTTGATTTTGCATGTGAAATTGAACCAAATAAAAAAAGAGAGATTTGTTTTTTTAAGTCTGTAACATTATGCAGTTGTTTGGCAGAATAGTTGCTCTTTGTGGTTGTGAAAAGTAAAGTTGAGATGTGTGTCATGTTTTAAAAAGAAAATAAAACATGTCTTAAACTCTGTGTGTTACATGAAGCATTAGAGCTATTACTTTGGGATGTTTGGTTATTTGTGGTGAAGAAAGAACTCATGGTAATAGTTATTTATAAACAGAAACAGGAGTTTTGAGCGTAATTTGTTGTGCCATTTGTAATTGTGAAGTTGGAATTAATCACAAAACCTGTATAATAGAGCTGATATCGTCTGTCTTTTAACACTAAAAACACCTGAAATTTTTGGCATATTTTCTACTCTCAGGGGCAAATAACCTAAAAACAGGACTGAGTAAAAAACAAGTGGCTTTTTTCTCAATTTCATACATAAAATCAGAATTTTGCTGGGGTTTTCACATTTTTCACATTCCTGTTTGGAACCAGACATCATAGAAAGTTTCCCATTTTCCATCTTCCTATTTGGAAACAAAAATTGTTCTTTGTCTGTTGTATACTGACCTTGTTACATATATATACCCATTATTGTTCTTCCAGGATCTAGCAGCCTGCACATAGAGGAATGAGGAGTCAGTCTGATCAGACATGCAGAGGAATGTTGGGATAGAGTCTCAGTGGTAAAAAACCAAAAGTGATCTGTCTCTTATCTGTGTGTGAATGCAGGGCTGGATTTGACTCTGTGGATACAATCTGGACTGGACTTACTGACTGCAAGTTTTTTTGATTTTGGATTTATCTCATTATGGATATATCATCTTGGAATCTGATGTGGATCCTGTATAACTTATCACCAAATATTGGTTGTTCTTACCTATTGTATCCATGGTCTGACTGGGTCTAGCAGTTAAATCATTGCTGGAGAGTTGGAGTCTTATTAGGTGGAAGTGTCTTCACATCTGCAAACAGAAAGCAAGTTTCTCTAGAGCTTGCTATTTCTTCGGTGAAATGGATAGCCCACGGTGCAGTGGCATCCGGAAAAAACGGAAGTCTCGGTCAGAGCGTGACCGGGAGAGGAGGTCTAATGGGATCAGGAATAACCATGTCCGGGACTCCGTGCTCCGATTCTCTTCGGATTCTGACCGGGAAGGCAGTACCAAACCTACATCCTCACGGCGCAGACCACCCAGGAGAAAGAGGAAAGAGTCCACATCAGCGGAGGAGGACATCATCGATGGGTTCTCTATATCTGGATTTATAACCTTGGAAGCTCTTGAGGTAAGCTTCACATTCTCAAAGGTTTTCTTCTCCCCTGTCAATCACGCTGGCTCCAGTCTGGCTCCAGATAATCTGATAATGATGTAATGATGAAGTTATTGTTTGTTGAACAGTTTTTCTGAATGAATGAATATCACTGGTTCTAATTTGACATGATCTGCAGTTTCTGTGCTTCCTCTGTGGCAGTGGCATTTTGCTTTTGGTCATGAAAATGTGAGTATTTTGGTGCCACATTGGACAACTGGACACTGGAAAATATGAGTGCATAATTTGATTGGTTTATCTGTAAAATTCACTCGTTTTCACAATTAGACTGTAGAGCTTTTTAGCCCAAGTGAAGGATTCTATTCACCCGAAATGGCCCTTTCTGTCTTCTGGATTGTGAAACATGCCCCCAGCCTTTACACTGCCTCTCTATGCTCTATTTGGGGACTCACTTTGCATGAAAGACCTATCTGGCATTTTGTGATGCATAATGTTGGTGAAATAAAATGTATTTTCAGTTAACTCACAAAGAGAACAATGGGCAATAAAAAACCTGCATATAGAACAGGAACATCTGTTAATTCGTTGTTTCTTGCAAAATAACAAAGACATTAAAAAAACGGTTTATACTGCTTGGAGTTGGAGCAAGTGTCTCTTCTGTCTCTGGTAAGACTTTGTACCAGATTTTGGAGCATTGTTGTGAGAATTTTTTTGCATGTAATAACAAAAGCATTAGTGAGGCCAGGATGATGGATGAACACCATCCCACCTCATTCCCAGCTCATCCCAAAAGTACTGGAAAGAGCATCATTACTATTCCACTATTTTATTGGCCGTACTTCTCTACACAGACTAGACAAGCTGTGTTTGTGCATTTGCACATCTGTGTCAGCAATTTGTGCAAGTAGCTGAAAGCATTCATTAGAATGAGCATGAAGAGAATGACTGGAAGAGACAAAATCACAGTTACTGTAGAGATACTACTACCAATACCACTACTACTCCCAGAATGCCATCCATACATGTGGAACTTGCCCTTGCGAATGTTGTTTATGTGTAAGTTAATCATTTTCCACTGTGTGCACATTTCAGTAGCTTACCACGCACTGCATATTCTCAAGGGGACTGAGTACAAATATGTGGACATGTGACCCCTAATTGTAATATGACTTTGATTCCCCTCAAACAATGCTTGTCAGGTATTGCATCATTAACCATGAGCTGTTTCGGCTTAAAACGAGGCCTAAAAGTGTTCCTTGACAAGTAGCAGCTTCAGTTTTTCTATTGTAAAATAATGGGATACCAAAAGCTGCCTGTTTTTTGGCATTGTTTTTTTTTTTTATTACATATTGACACCAAATATAGATATGCACATTCACAGTGCACTCTTTGTGTAAACCAATATTTGATTTGTTTATTATAATTTATTAACCATATACACATGTATGATATACCTGTTAAGAATGAACTGACATACCACATCTTCATTATTTACCTCACCTACACTTTCTTTCCTCTGCTCTCTCATTAAGTAGTTAATTAGCTGAGCAGACGTTTTTTCCTCAGTTAACTGAGCAGTCCTGTCACAGTTTGTCACAACACATTTCTGTATTGCCGTATTGAATTCGAGCTTCGGCGTATTTGGTTGTTTGCTTGGTTATTTGGTTATTTGGTTGAGGTCAAATTGGATTGAGACTGTTACATGTGTTAATGTGGAGCAGGAGGCCTGAGAGATGGAGACTCTAGGAAATTGCTGAATCACTAAGCTTCATTTGCTCAGCAAGCCCCTCGGGCATCACACCCAATACCCACACCTTTCCCCTTCCCTCTTAACGTCACCTGCATCATTTTAACTGCGCATGATGCCCATGATGGTTTTAGTGAGCCACGTAACATGAGCCACTCTGTTAATTTAACAGGCTTTACCGGAGACTTAAACTTTTCTGGTGAGTGACTTTCCTTGTTACACACATCCATGAAACCAGGCTTTTAACAGATTACTTAAAATCAGGGGTGTGAGCAGGGAGATCCCCAGCCTTCTCTCAAGGAATGAAAAGAGCCCTGCCATAGTGTTTGATTATCTAAATGAGGCGGTAATGTTTACAGAGTGAAGGATAATGCTTTATCTTATTTCAGGTTGAAAATTAAATGTTTGTTTTAGGAAGAGTCGGATAAAAGGACAATGAACCGGGTTAAACATAGCTTTGACTAGCAGTAGGCATCTGAGAGAGGAAATTAGGTCACGATGGAGGAAGCATTGACAGTGTACCCAGAGGGCATATCTTGGGTACCCATCTGTCTAGTGCCACAGAAAGAGCAAAGCAGACCTGACCACATTCATTAATGATATTTCACACCTATATCCTTTATTCGTTTGTATTTAGATAGAAACATTCTATTAGAATTCAGAGTTCTAATGCACTGTATTCTTAGACACTTAGACTTCTTGCAGTTAGTGACATTAAATAAAGCTGAAATTACATAACATGCTTTGTATTGGCTAATATTGTATGGACTAAGACAATATTATATATATATATATATATATATATATATATATATATATAAAGTGTTTCTCAACACCCCTACCCTACATCTTTTAGAGGTTTCCCTTCTCCCAAAACACTCGATTTAACTAATCAGCTCATTAACAAGCCCTTCGGAGTTGCAGAGGAGCATCCAAGACCAGGGAAAAACAGTGGGCTAAGACACATGGAGCATTTTTCCCATCTCTGTGAAGTAAAATGATGTGTGTGAGATACTATGTTTGTACCTGTATTGTAAAGGATTTGCCTTCCTTGCAGAAACCTGATCAAGATTTATTAAGCAATAGTTTCCTCACTGCTGGCTTGCAGAATATTGGAAGAGAGAGTGATAGAAAAAGAGTGTGTCTGAGTGATTGTGAGTGAAGAATTGATTAAATGCTCCATTGATAATATTGTTGAACTGAATCTATTGACGTGCTGCTTCTGTTCTGAACTGAAAAACAAATGATGGATGTCACAGTGTATTGGAGGTAAAGACACATCTGTTTGAAGCTGAATAAAAGTAGCCCGAGTTGCATGACATTCAGCATTTTGCTACATTCGAGACTCTGCTTATTGCCAGACAAAGATGTATGACAGGTGCCACTTTTTAAGCCTTTGATTAATTTTCCACATTTTCTTCATGAATATTTATATTATAGCTGACAGAAACAGCAGATATCAGATTAGGTCTTATTCCCACTTGTCATAAAATGATGTATGAAAAGAATTAGCAGGTGCAGAAAGTGCAGCAGGACCAATGACTGGTGTTGAATGTGACATCCTATCATTCTGACATCTTAATGTAGAGCTTGCAGTAATCCTTTATACTTATTGTCAAAACATAAAGAAACCATATTTATTAAACATCATTAACACCATCCTTATAACTATGTACAGTGTTCATAGCTATGTTTGATTAAGGGTCATATAATAGCTGGCCAATATGTACAAAAACAAAATCATATCCAATATAATTTAGTGGACTGACGATATGTGGTATACGATGCAACATATGATAGAGGGGGGGATACAATGTGAGACACCCAATGAAATCATTCTTTTCTCCTTTTACTATATTTAAACTTACTGGAAGTTGATGTTCATTTCTTCTTTATACACTCTAAATTGTTACAAATACATGGTCAAGTTAAGTTAATAAACCCATAAAACCCTTAGTTTTGTGATGGTCTAATAATAAGTTCAAGATCATTTATCTAGTGTCTTTGACAATGGATGGTATTATAAATTACATAGTATAGTAAGTAAAGTATAGTACATAGATCGGTGGACAAGCCAAATGCCTTTAATTCCGGGTTGAATACAGGTAGTAAAACCAATAACACAACAAAAGCAAGAAGAAATGTGAATTGGATGTACAGTAATGAAACAGAGTAAAGAAATAGAAGTGATCCGATAACATTAGACAGAAGTGCTCAGATTTAAGTACTGAAAACTAGTGACTAATGCTCGATCTATAATTTCCATGATAAGATGACTATGTAAATAAGAGCATAATAATAGTATAATTAGATATGTTTGTGGTAACAGTTTTGATAAGAGAACTTCACTTGTCTGTGTTTGTTCAAAAGAAGAGATTAGGTCACTGGTTCTCAGGGGTCATTTGAATTTTGTTGTTTATACAGAATTTAACTTGCAGTCAATTAAATGTTGGTGACACCAGTCTGATCCTGAAACTGGTGTGAGAGTATATTTTTGTAATCATATAAGGAAAGTGTGTTTAGTTGATTAATATTTCAAAGATGAAGAAAGGCTATTCCTGTGCATCAAAGCATCAATCAGAATCTATAGCAAAAAGATTCTATTCAGCTTATGCATTAAGACAATTTGCTGTTTGAGGTAAATGTCTGTTTTGTCAGTGTTAAGATGGAAGAAATTTATTTGATATCCAGCCTTTAATATCTTTTACACAATTCCACAATTTCATTAAATTGCAGTGTATCATTTGGTCTGGCTGATTTATACAAATGTGCATCATCTACATTGTGGAAGAAACTGACAAAACCGATTAGGGAAGATCTTAATCAGGACAAGACTAATCCTGTGATCCCAAGTTAGTTTTCCTGTCCACGTAGTATTATTGTTTAGTGTACAGCATCAAACGCCAGACTGAGAGCAAAACTAGCAGAGGGACAACCTTGGTCAGAGGATAATACATACATTCAGATCATTTATTGACATTTTTTCTGAGCAGTTCTTTTATAAGTTTTTGGTTTATATGCTGATAATGTATATTGGCATAAAATCACAAATATCCCCTGCCCTTATTACCTTTAATAGTGACGGCTCTGTACTATGACATTGATCTCTGAAATTGTAACTGACTTTTTTCATGAATTTTTCATGAGTTTGATTCGTATTCAAGTATAATTATATGGTGTTATATGGCAGAAAAGATTGAGCTCACACAGGTTTAGGTTAGGTTAGGTTTCTTGATCAAAGGTTTCATAACTACTAGTGTAAGAGTTATTCGTATAGAGCCACAGTTGACAAAAGAAATTATTGTTGTTAAACGAGGCTTGAATATTTGTGTAAATATCTATTTGCGTATGCTTTTAGGATTTGGATTGAGTATGCAAGTTTTTAAAACGTTTTTTAAAGAGGAAAGAAACTGGTTAGATCTGTCTCTTTTAGTTGGATAAAGGATTCCATTTTCTCTGCTCATTACGCTTCATATTTATATAGTCAAAAGCAGCAGGTTTTCTGAAATTAGTGTGGTATGAAGCTTTCTGTCTGATATAATCAATCTATATTATGAAAATGAAATAATTGCTTGGCAGACTGCTGGTATTTAGAATTAAATCAATGAAATTGTTAGATTGAAGAATGTCTTACATAATATTCTAGGATGGTGAGGGGTGGTGAGGGGGTGGTCTACATATCTTTTTTATTTTAATCTCGGGCTGAGGGCTGAGCAATGAACTGAAACCAACGTAAAGAACTTCTTACCCATTTTTTTCTCTGTTAAATGGTGTATACTGTGACTGAATTCAGCACTTAAAACAACACACGCATTGCACTATTTTGCTAGCACACAGAAGGACCCAGGCTGTTTTCACGTGTCCCTGAATTAAAGTCAACATGCTCACTACTTTCTCTCTAAGTGCATTTCAGTTGTCCCAGTAGTTCCCTGAGAAGTGGACTCTGCAGGACGTTTGGCCAGGATCTAAACTGCAGGGAGTGAAAATGTAGAGAGTTGTGATTACTGGTTTATCACTGTTCATGATATTGAAGGTTCACACACTTCATCACTTCTTGGGGGTTAAACAGCTGGCATTCATCACTAGCAGTACAACACAACATCTAAAACTGAGAAAAACCTGTTGACTCGACCCTGTCCAGCTACCTGGAGGAAAAAACACTGTGCCAATTAAGCGACTTGAGCAGCTGGTACCAAAGAAAATGCCTTGTCTGTCATTCTTTAAAATGATTGTGCATATATTGAGATCGGTGTAAACTGTTCCATTCATCATAATATTTGTTTGAGGTCATATCACCCAGAAATACCCTTGTATATATGCTTATGTCATACTAAATATGAATGGATTTTATATTCTATATATTATTATATTATATATACTTTTGACAGTTATAAGCACTAAAGTAGCACAGAAGTATTGTGACACCTGCTCAAGCAGTGTTTCTACTGAAATCAAGGGAACTAAAGAGTTTATCTTGATGCTTTATTGGTGATTAGAGTCATTAAAAGGGCAATTGAAAGAACTCCAGAACGACACATTCTGTCTTTTATTCATGCAGCAGAAAGAGCGTGAGCAATGCTTGGAGAGTTCTTTTGTTTGTTAGATGAATTTTATAAAAGAAATATTTAGGGGCTTCCCTGCTAAGTGGCCTCGGCAGGAAGTTTGACCGTTTTAACTGAGGGTTGTAGGGAGTTGTTTATCACCGCACAAGATATTGATGCTAAACACTAACCATACTAAAGATTAGTTCTGGGTGCAGTTTATATGCTTTTGTAATACTAACTATTTGTTTTTAGATTCAGTTATATGCACCAAATGGACAGAAGTATTAGAACACCTGCTCATGTACTTTTTTTTTTCTACTGAAATCTACTATTTAAAAGAGTTTATCCTGCTTTTGTTGGAGTAATTGTCTCTACTTAGGAATAAGAGCACTGAAAGCAGTGAGCTCAGGATGTTGGAAGATCACAACTAAGGATTGGTAATATTGATATTTATATGTTTATTAAGATGTAAACAGAGCAGGATATGAGGTGATGTCATTCATTTACTTTTAAATATTTTAAATTACACTTTTTCAATCCTGGGGAAAACCTGTTTTCTGCTCTCTTCTCTTCTCTGGTCCCTTCTATCCCCATTCATGCTCTCATGTACGCATCATGGAGGGGGTAGAAGACCTTGTGTATAAATAAGGAATGAAGATAAAATGTAATTAAAATGTAAAGACAGAAGAAGGATTGGGGGTTGTCCTAATATGTTTACATTCTATTTTTCACATCATTTTGTATATGTACACTGCCTTGCGAAAGCATTCAGCCCCCTTGAACTTTTCAACTTTTTGCCACATTTCAGGCTTCAAACATAAAGATCAACAAGAATCAACAAGTGGGACACAATCATGAAGTGGAATGAAATTTATTGGATGTGACAATTTTTTAACAAATAAAAAACTGAAAAGTAGGGCGTGCAATATTATAGGGCCCCCTTGCGTTAATACTTTGTAGCTCCACCTTTTGCTGCAATTACAGCTGCAAGTCTCTTGGGTATGTCTGTCAGTTTTGCACATCGAGAGACTGAAATTCTTGCCCATTCTTCCATGCAAAACAGCTCGAGCTCAGTGAGGTTGGATGGAGAGCATTTGTGAACAGCGGTCTCCTCTCTTTCTACAGATTCTCGATTGGATTCTGGTCTGGACTTTGACTTGGTCATTCCAACACCTGGATACATTTACTTGTGAACCATTCCATTGTAGATTAGGCTTTATGTTTTGGATCATTGTCTTGTTGGGAGATAAATCTCCGTCCCAGTCTCAGGTCTCTTGCTGACTCCAACAGGTTTTCTTCCAGAATTGTCCTGTATTTGGCCCCATTTTACCATCAATTTTGACCATCTTCCCTGTCCCTGCTGATGAAAAGCAGGCCCAAACCATGATGCTGCCACCACCATGTTTGACTCTCCCACCTCAGCTGTAGATCTCTGCAGTTCATCCAGAGTGATCATGGGCCTCTTGGCTGCATCTCTGATCAGTGTTCTCCTTGTTCCAGATCAAAGTTTAGAGGGACGGCCGGGTCTTGGTAGATTTACAGTGGTCTGATACTCCTTCCATTTCAATGTGATTGCTTGCACAGTGCTCCTTTAGATGTTTAAAGCTTGGGAAACCTTTTTGTATCCAAATCTGGCTTTAAACTTCTCCACAACAGTATCTCGGACCTGCCTGGGGTGTTCCTTGGTCTTCATGATGCTCTCTGTGCTTGGAACAGAACCCTGAGACTATCACAGAGTAGGTGCATTTATAAGGAGACTTGATTACACACAGGTGGATTCTATTTATCATCATCTGTCATTTGGGACAACATTTGATCATTCAGAATCCTCGCTGAACTTCTCGAGTGAGTTTGCTGCACTGAAAGTAAAGGGGCCGAATAATATTGCACACCCCAATTTTCTGTTTTTTATTTGTTAAAAAAGTTTGACACATCCAATAAATTCCACTTGACCATTGTGTCCCACTTGTTGTTGATTCTTCACAAAAAATTCAAATTTTATATCTTTACGTTTGAAGCCTGAAATGTGGCAAAATACTTTTAAATATAATACTGAATCCTTTCTCAAGGCACTGTATATCTTTTCACTGCTCTGCTGTGTTCCCTTCATTGGCTTCATGTAGGTGCTCACATCAGATTTAAAATCTTGATGCTAGCATACAAAGCCAAAAATGGACCAGCCCCTCTATACTTGACGGAAATGGTCAAAAGATTTATCTGTACCCAGAGCCCAAGTTTTAGATGAAGCACCATCATTCCAAATGATGAAAGAGAACACAGTTTGACTTTATACCCCACTAGCTCATGCCTGGGATTATAGGCATGGTGCCAGTAGGGTTATATTTCAGCTATATGTCAGCTATTCTATTGTCAGTACTTCTCTACAGGGACTAGACAAGATGTGTGTGCATTTGCACAAGTTAAAGTAGCTGAATGCATTTATTAGAAGGGGTATACAAAACATTTAGACATAGTCTTTACAAAAGGTACTTTTATTTTGGGTTCCCTAATTGCTACAGTCTATGGTTTTGTCCAGTCATGTATAGATTGTAAGTACAAGTCTTGGCAGTGACAGTAGGGGATTCCATCCCAAATTACATTTTCTGTTCTTACTTTAGCTCTGTCATTTTCAACCTCCTTGACCTGCCAAACTTGTAGACGTACATTATTCAGCTAGTCTGCAAATAAATCCATGCTGAGTACTTTTTTATATTTTCAAATTGTTTCTCACCTGTTTTGTGAAATGGTAGAGATGACACCATGCTGCCGTCCACTGATGATCTGTGTGGAATCATTTGGTATTTGTATAGTACAGTAAGTGGTAATTGCCTGTGAGCTGTGACCGTTATGAACTGTCTGTATTTTGAAGGAGGTTAAGTGTCATTACTTGAGGCTAATTAGACAGCTTGATTTCACCACAGGAACGGGGGGGGGGGGGGTATGACAGCTTCACGTCTGTGTTATTGTGATGTTCATTTGACATGAAACCAGCCTTCTTGCGCACAAGAAAGGCCCATGATTCATGTAGCGCATGCCATGTTTAATTCATGATGAGTGCTGATGGCACCCTGTGTGTGTACAACACTACAGCCTGCAAACTCCGCCAACATCTGTTATCAGCTACACATTAATACTTTTATGCTTATAGGTGTTTAGAGTGTTATTAAGAGAGCAATTGAAAGAGATGACAAACAATTAACTTCAAACATGCTCTAAGAGAGAAGGGAGAATTGCATATTAGTTATTTGTGGCTAATGATATGTAATTAAACACAACTATAAGGCATTCTGTCTTTTATTTGTGCAACATGAAGAGTACAAGGAATGCTTTGAGGCTTCTTTTGTTTATGAGATGCGTTTGATGAATGAAATATTTAGAGACAAGGTGAGAGAGAGAAGGGGGTGGAAAACAACACACTCATTCTCCACTCAATCATAAAATTCTGGCATCTGCATTCATCCTAAGACTCCAGGCTCCAGATCACACACAGTCAACACGACACACAGCAGTTAAAAGAGCTCCACTATACAAAGAAAAAACGGTTCCCTCCTTGTACCATACTCTCCTCCACAGTGCTTAACCACCTCTTTAGTTGACTTTTAGTTTGACTTTACTCCAGCCACATGACAGTTGTCTACTATGTAGGACAGTAGGGCTGAGTGATATGGACAAAAAAATCATATCCCAATATATTTTAGCTGAAGGGTGATATACAATACAATATATGATGTGAACAATTAGGACACCCCATGAAATCATATATCTCTTTTTTTTAAATAATAATGTTTGCGATTTTCCAATTTTTCACCCCTACTAACTTAGACATGCCAATTACCCATCCCCCTAAGTCACGGCGCCGGGGGGGGGAGAGATCATCCACATGTTTCCTCCGAGTCATCTGACAATTGCCTACATCCTCTTTTCAGACTTTTTGAAATAGTGTTGTTAGTGTTCTCATGCCATGGTGTCAATTTTGAGTGTCATGACAAAGGCTGTGAATAATTATTTACGTTACTGTGTTTTATTTTTAATAAGTTTGCAAAGTGTTCAAAAAATTGAAAAATGGGGTATAGTGTGTAGAATTTTGTGAGAATAAATGAATTTAAGGCAGTAACATACTGAATAGTTTCCAGATGCACTGTAATAACATTGTCATATAGCGATAGCTCAATTGGCTGGTTCTGCTGTGTTCTTATACTTTGTGTACTGGGCTGAGGGCTGTGCTCTCAGTGTGTATCAGGTTAGTGGTGTTAAAAGTCTTTACTCTGCTACTCATTTTACAGCAGCTTTGTCAGAGCTTGCGCCAGACATGGTAAATGGATGCACAATGGATGAAACACATGCAATACTAAGTGAATGTGGTTCCTGTTAGTCTTGCATTGGAAGTGTGAACGATTCTGCAGTAAAACTACAGCATTCTACACTCTCATGGTGAAATGTTGGCACTTAATCCTTGGTTCACATGCATGCTTTATTGGCAGTGACTGCAGGCATGCTACTAACCTTAGCGGCAGCAAATACAGGGGACTATCAAATATGGTACACTATTCAGCTTTAAGAATCATTTTGTGCTTGACTGGGTGTTTGTTCAAGTTAGAAGTGTTGACAGATTTGCATTTTGCATTATATTAATATTGCTGAGAGTGTTGTCTGCATCGAAAAATGTTACCACACATGCGACTGCTTTTGGTTCACTACTGTTATGGCTGTCTGTTAATCTGTACCAAATTTTGGGAAAAGCATGAGTTGACATCTATAAATCCATCAGTGTCCCAACTTCAGTACCCAACCCTAGCCCTGTGGCTGTCCACATCATTTTTGTTTATGCACTAGTAGCCTAATTCAGCACCAGGGACAGCGGCCCAATGGAGGGCTTGGGTTGCATCCACAAATCATAGTAATGAAGTCTTTTTGAGGGAGTGAGTCATTGCAGGCACCCCCAGAGTTCTCAAAAATGGAGAAGGCTACACACTAAGTCATAATTGCATATGTCAATTTGCCAAATGCTAGCACAGATGTAAAACGTAACATGTAACATGCTGTGTTGCTTCAATGGCGAACTGGCTTTATACACCAGAACTGAGGCTAAATGTTCATGCATAGCAATACAATCACAACTGTCATTAATTGCATCACAATATTTGCAAAAACTGGTGTTCAAGCTTTCACAATTAACACAATTATTGGGGGCATTAGGGGTGTGGTGTAGACAAACGTGATCAGGTCAGAACAACTCTACAAATGTTTTTGAGTGGCCAAGCCAGAGCCCAGATTGAACCCGTTTGAACATCTCTGGCGAAATCTAAAAATGACTGTGCACCGACACTCCCCATCCAATTGATGGAGCTTGAGAGGTTCTACAAAGAAGATCACACTCAATGTTCACTCAAGTTCTTCTGTGCTGCATCATTGAGACACATCACACAATACAAAGATGCATTGTGTTTTTGCATCCACCTGATTTAAAGTAAACCTGCTCACTCTAGGTGTATTGTCTGTAGGTGAACGTGCTGAAATATGGCTGTTAAACAAGTCTTGGAAGACTCACTTCCGAATTTTCTGTATGGAATTGTGCAGTCTTAGGGAAAAAACAGATATTAGCTTTTTAGAACTTTTACTGTATGTCCTGTTATTTTATTTGAAAAAGAGCAACTTACAAAAGTGCTTTGCTGTTCACTCAGATATTCTTAACTAGTAGAAGAGGCTAGAATCCAGAGATTCCTTAAGCTTAGATGCTGTTGAAACTAATGTCAGATTGGGGTATTCACTGCAGTGCAAAGAGAATGTTAATGTAAATGTTAGCATCTATGTCTGTTGTCATCAATCCAATTGTTGTTCAATTCAATATTCAAATATATGTGCATCCATGTGTGAGGTTTTCATATGTTTTCATGTTTTTTAAAATGACTGTTCAATTCTTTTGCTCTACATAGGCATTATAAAAAAGACAAATGGTTCTGTTTCTACCAATGTAGAACAGTGAAGAGTCCAAAAAGCCTTGCTGAAGAGCACTCAGTATTTATGCTTTAATGTTCAGACAGCTTGTCAAATGTAGGCTTGCCTGACTCCTCTTGTTAAATCGGTACTGCAATGAAAAGATATAGAGACCTATCTACACTGCTGGTTATGCACTCAGGCTAATTACATTTTATTCAAATATAATTGGCTTGCCTAAGTAGGTTTGTAATAAAATATCTGGCAGGTCTGAGTTTCACCATCTTGCAAGGCTGTGCTCATTTTTCATAATCTGTCTTCCCTCATACAGATACGAGCAAGCAGGGGAAGGAGAAGAAGGCAAATGTTTGCCAAGGCAGATTTGAAAATGCTGTCCCAAGAGAACAGCTCTCTGAGGAAATGCTGCTCAGAATTCACTCTCTGTCTCTCATTCCCTCATACTCTCTCTTTCGCACTGAGTGAGTGAGTGAGTGAGTGACCACAGTTACTTGTGCCTGTGGGAGTGTTCATCCATGCCGCCTGGTAACAGAGTAGGACTTCCCCTAAAGCATACACAGAACAGCTCTTCCCTTACATTATCCTGCTTTATTTCTCAGGCTCTAACAGTTTTACCTAACTGAGCTCCTGGTATGTTCTGATATTGTATATCTGCTGGTCTTCTACATCACCAGCACTCATAAGGACTCTTTTTTCTCTAAAAAGACTCAGATATATAAGTTGGAATGACTTTGTGCACTAATGACATGTGCACTATCCCGTCTCCTTGTAGGGAAGCATTGCGGGTCATCCAACTCCTTTCCAGGGGAGGAGTTGGAGCAGTGGGTTGTCCACAGGAATGAGGTACCTGCAGGGAAATGAAATGATAAGATCATACTAACTATAACTAAGGATACTTATCTGTATATGATTTTGAATGATAATGAACTATTGACAATATAAACTATTTCATTATGGGCATAATCTTTTGATGCATATAAAGAATCAGTTTTCACTCCTAACTCCAGTCTGGGAATGCCAGGTTTGTGTTAAAGTTACATATTACATTACATAAGTATATTCTTGCAGCAGTGTTAAACAAAAGCTTTTTATGTTGTTTTACTTGGTTAAATAACCTATTGATAAAACATTTGTGCTTGCTCTTTAAATCCTGTCATATCTGTCTGTATTCGTGGAGATCCTTCAGCATGTTGCATTTTGTTTTTTTTCAAGACATTATATCATAAAGAGTTCTAGTTTTACACATAATATTGGCTTATAACCAGTGATATAATGTAAAAAAAATAGTTCATATGTATCATATATAAACATTTATTATCATATCACATTGTTTCTAATGTCAGTAGTAGGTTATTTATACTGTGTGCAGATCTTTAGCTATTTTGAGGATCAAAATATGAAATAATTTCTACTCTGTAGCTGGTGTCTGGGGTTAAGTGTATAACTTAAAACTGAAATCAGCATGAGTAGGATGTTGAGCAGGAGTGACAAGCACAAAGTAGACAAAGATTTTCAAAGGCACAGAAAAATTACAACTTGTATGAAACAAGAGACAAGATAAAGCAGTTGCTCAATTTCCCATCAACACTGTGGAAAAGTGTGGCTTCAACTAAATGCTTGAACAGTTCATATATGCAGAGATTCATATATTTTAAATAACAGTTTTTACTTATTTTTTTTTATTTTACCAGCTTTATTAAGACTCTGTCCCACTCATGTTGTTGAAAAAAAAACCCGTTATGTTCTAATAAGAGTTCATGTTGAAATAGAAATAACCAATTGTATTGCTTTTATTTTTTGTTGTGGTATCAAAATGATCAAGAAAACTGAGAAGAATTTCAGTGTTGTTGATACCAACCAATCCTTTGAACTAGCAGGACCATTCTTTCTCCACCCAGAATAGTAGCTTTTCATTGATCCTCAGGCACTGAGGTGCCTGCCAACCACTCCGGGTGTAGGTGTTCATTATCTCTAGTCACTAGTGCAGAGGCTAAATTCTGTTGTACTGCTGTAAAGGATGATGTTAATCTTTTGCAGTTTTATCAAACAATGATCATACAGACAGTGTAACAGTTCTTAACAGTGTAAGAGTTTAAAGCAAAATTTCCAACAGCAGCGCAACCTTATCTTTAAAATTGATGCTATATATACCCCTTGATCTTCTCCCCAGCATGCTCTCCAGCTCAGCCCCTAGAACAAGGGGCTTGCGTAATAAACAAAAAAATAGAACCACCACCACTTTCTGTAGCCATGTCCATAACATTGTATGAACAAGGCCACTGTCATGTTAGCAGGGGCAAGATCACAAATGAATGTCTCATCTGTTGTGAACCCTGTGATTCAACCCGGAGAGGTTGCACCCAATGGGGTGCTTGAGTGGGTTTTCTCTTGGAGTGAGACATGTCTCTATCAGCGCTTCCAAAATGCTGGTTACTCTCTTTCTTAGGAGGTAGCCTTAGTGGGTTAGTGAGTAGGATAGTGTGAAGTTGCACAGGCACAGGGATGAAGGCTCCAAAAGGACACTGCAGCACACCACACCCCAACTGCATACCCTGATCTGTATTATCGACTTCATTATACGTTATATTCAATAGATACAGAACAAATACAACCCCAATTCCAATGAAGTTGGGACATTGCGTAAAACATAAATAAAAACAGAATACAGTGATTTCAACCTATATTCAGTTGAAAAGACAAGATGTTTAATGTTCAAACAGATAAATTTATTGTTTTTTGCAAAAATTCACTCATTTTGAATTTGATGCCTGCAGCACATTTGAACATGAAATGTCTTGTCTTTGTAGTGTATTCAATTGAATATAGGATGAATTGCGTCCTAAAATCATCATATTGTGTTTTTATGTATGTTTTACACAAATTCCCAACTTCATTGGAAGTGGGATTGCATACAAAATGAGAAAAAAAGTTATTTGTCCTTTATTGTTGTTTATAGAGCTGTTTAAAGTTGAATTGGTGGTTTGTAGTTTCCCGTTGTTTTTCAGCATTGTGTTTGGGTTACTTGTCAATGATCGCGGATGCTTGATTGCATCCTATCATTCAAGCTTGTGTTTTCAATCATTTAGATCTGCTCTCTCCAAATGTTGTCAAGCTTATTTATTATTGGAAGCAACCATTAGAAAATGAAGGCTCCTGTGTTACACCTAATGTAGCTTTGCCTTATCCGCTTCACTTCCCTTTCTGTATGGATCTCTTGTCCTGATCTTGCTCCCTCTCTCTCATGGTCTCAGTTGGTTGGTTCTCTGTGAACAGCCTTTTTTGTTGAGCAGATCCTCTTATTCTCTTCTGCTGCTTGACTTCTTGTCTGAAAAAAGCATGGCTGCAGTGGAAGGTCAAGTGGAACTGACATGAATTTAAGACCTGCACTACCTCAACAATAAGAAGAGCACTTTTCCAGGATCTCTCTCTGTCTGATTGAAATAATGTATACTGGAAAATGGTACCTGTTTAGCCAATTGACTTGTCAGTAAATCAGTTGAAAATGTTTATTTATTCAAGTCACTTAAGTGGTAAATTAAAAGTGTTTACAATTTGCCAGGATTGTTCTGGCACAGGTTTTCAATGCTAATAGAGTCAGAGATGATGGCTCCTGTACATGTGTATGTGGGGGGTGGCCTGAGGTTATTTAAATGTATATTCTCACCAATAAGGACATTTCATAGAGTTCAACAATGACAATGGCTGTCATTCCTGCTGTGCCTTTAATATTGAAGCTCCCTGGTTGAGGTGTGTAAAGTGTGTTACTGTCAACCCAACAGTTAGTGTGTGAGGAGTTTCTTTTAACAGTTTAAACTTCAGCTCAGTACAGAGCACAGAACTAACAAAGCAGAACTAACAAAGACCACTAATAGCACAAACGGAAATAGATCATGCATTGGCAATCATATGAAGTGAAAATGTGTTCTTAATAAATGAAATGTTGAATATGAGAAGTGTGGGCTTTTTACAGTTGAAATGACATGTTTTAGTCTTTGCAAAGAGACAAATGTTCTGAAAAAAAGTACCACTGGGTACCAGTATGGTGATGGTTCATAGTAGGAAATGAGCTCATTTAGGTACTGATGAGCAGGACCATTTAAAGCTTTTTCATTGTACAGAATATTTTGTTATCAATATGTTATTTGACTGGCTGTGAGTGTAGTGTTTATAATACTGGACTGTTATGGTAAAATGTTTGAGATCTCCTAAAGACTTGGCCTGATGTGTTTTGAATTAACTGGGGCTTGTTTCAGCTCTTACAGCAAAACAAACTGATAGTAGTCCATGATTTTTCAGCAAAATTTCAAAGATGAAGCACAATTAAAGCACATTAACGCACAAATCAGAATCTGTAATAGTAGCAGGGATTTTCACACAGTCCATTGTGGCACTCAAAAGCTATCATGATTGATGATTTTACCATTAAAACTGATAGCCTGTTGCCTGTGGCCTCTGGGCCAAGCAGAAGGACCTTTGTTAATCAGAGTCGAGCAGGAGGAAGTTATTTCATATTCAGCCATTTATGTCTTTTACCCAGTCCTCATTCATATTAATCTGAAGAGCATCATCTGGTTTGACTGATATATACAAATGATCTGCTTCTTTGCAGCTGTGTGGGGAATTTGTGTGTATCTCTGTCTCTTGACTGAAACAGTCGACTGGCATTACATTAAGCAGGTATTCTGAAAACGATGTGTCAGCAGGGGAAAGGAGCCTTCAGCTGTTGTGATGAGATGCTAACTGCAGGGGGTGACAGCACAAGCTGTTCTAGATGAGTGAGCATGAAAATGTTGGCTGATGAGGGGAGGAAAGGAGGATTAGCAGCAGCCAGACACATTCAGGAGAACTTAGTTGTTAGACATTCTCATATGAGCCTGAGCCAGCCACTTAAGTCTGTAAAAAATTTAGAATGGCAGGAAATCTGAAGCAGCTATGAGGACTTGGTGGATGTTTTGACAACCTACTTGTTTCTAGACTCATTACCTATTGAATTAGCTCCACTGACCATAATACAGGAGTACTTTTTTACTTCAATAATTACAGACTCTAGTTGATATGTTTCTCTGCATTCATAGCTTTGTTTCACCCTGGTCTTCACTGGTCAGGACCCCACAGGACCACCACAGAGCAGGTGGTGGTCCAGGGTACTTCTGGGTGGTGGACTGTATTCAGTCTAGACAGTAGACATAACACATCTCTACTGTGTCTGATCGGCTCATACCAGTGGAACAATAACGCCACCACCATGTCAGTGTTACTGCAGTGCTGAGACGAGTCCATCATCCATTAAAGATCAGAGTGAAAGGAGGCTAACAGAGTATGCAGAGAAACTGATGGACTACAATCTGTAATTATAGAACTACAAAATGCTCCTGTATGATCAGTGGAGTTGATAAAAAAGGACAGTGCATGTAGAAACAAGGAGGTGGTGTAATGTTATGGCTGATAGGTGTAGGTCTCGTATAAGTATGGTAATCGACTGCCAAAGCAAAACATTTTAAAGGGGAATCTGTTTAATGACAACCCTGTTAGAGTTATTATGGTGTATTTGGATTATTCTAAAACACTGTGGAGTAAAAAATGGCGGCCCTTTACGTACAAATTATGTTGTCAAACAATTATGCAAATGAAAGGACACCGATTAAATTGAGCACCAAATTGAAATGAATGAGCCTCATAGATAGGAAACCGTTGTGCTGTAGTACGAATAAGGATGCTTTGATGCGTCAACTCATGTGAAAATATGACAAATGACATAATAAACAAGTGTAAACATGTTTATCAAGATTTTACCTAAAGTACAATCATTTTTCCAGTTTACCATTCAGACCTACTATGTTGTTTCCCTGCCATGCAGACCTCACCCCTGTGCTGTGCTGCGCTGCTTTTTTTCTCCAGCAAATGCAATCTTTCTTTAGCCAGTGTGTCAATTCTCTGACACCCATGATGATAAATTGATCCTGGCAGAGTGCTCAGGCCTAAACCATCCCAAAGTGACAAAACAGTTTAATAAATGTGATGCAGTCAAACAAATCTGAAATATCCTGTCAATATATGTGAAGTGCATTGTTAATAAAAGTCAATGGAGAACTTGGAGTAGACCATGGCTGTGCACAGACGTGTTGTAAGGACTGTTAGTTACATTTGTATAGCAACAATATATTTCATGTTATTTTTATGTGGTCACTGTGATGGTATTAGATGTGAAACTTTTTTAGCACCTCCATGGGTACTCCACGGTACTGTAAAGTTCTGTCTTTAGAGCCCACTGATCTGATTGCATATCATGGGGCATACTATGACCATTTTCTTTCAATTTAAAATCAAATTTAAAGAAACTGTGTATTGTCTTGTTTACAGTAGTTTATTGCAATCACTATATTGAATATATATTGATGCATATCAAATGCTTTTGTAAGATGCCTTTGAGAGCCTGTAAATTTGCACAGAGTGGTTATCTGAGTTATCATAGCCTTTCTGTAAGTGTGAACCAGAACCAAAGGGCTTCCACAAAATTGTACTTTGCTTTTTATCTTCACCATTCTGAGTAAATGCTAGAGATCTTTGCGCTGAAAAGTCCAGGTGATCAGCAATTTTAGAAATACTTCTTCCATCACATGTTCCACCCACACTTATGCCCTGCTCAGTTACTGAGATAACATTTGTTACTCTAAAAGCTGATTTGAAAAGGACTTAATCTCCTTTCCTGTATGCATTATGAAAAGACTTGTGGGGTGGGCTGTGGGGTGCTTCTGGTCAGTTGTGGTGGGCAGCTACTGATATTGTTTTGAGGAGATTCTTATCAACAAACCGAGAAGGTATAGGGGACCCAAGGTCATCTGTTTGCAAGACAACAAATGTTTTATTGTTATAATAGACATACTTCACAGCATTGTGCAACATACCTTGCATACCAGTCAAAAGTGCCCATGTTAAGGCCTGTCCGCTGTCAAGTGCTTAAAATGGTCCAGTAGTGTTTGGACTAGACTTTGAAGTAATGGAGTAGGATTTCTGGTTTGAGAAGTTCTGTTTTCCTTTACATCACTCAGGTGGCCAGTTAGGCATGTGCAGTTTACATGTGGGATCTAATCCATATCAGATCTACAACACTTCACATGTGTCTGGATGTAAAAGATACTGTATTACTATTATGTATCATATTACAGCAGTGTCACTGCTTGATTAGTCACTTGTTTGACCAATTTCTAGTGTGAAGTAAACATTCTGTGTATAACACTTGGGAGAAACTGGGGACCTGGGGCTTTAGTGCAGACAGTGGATAAATAAGTGTGTATATGTAACATACGCGGACTCACAGAGGTAGGTGAATATTTTTTGAACATGGCACATAACAATAACGTAGACGACCAGACGAGACATGCAGACCAGAAGACCGACCAAGACAGACTGGGAATAAGGGGCTTATATACATAGTGAACATTAGACAAGACTGGAACATGATAATGATGGGGCAGGGTTACAAATAGGACACAGCTGGGAATGGGCGGAGACAGGACATGTGCTCAGAAGCACTAGATGAGATAAACTAAACAAAGACTAGAGGGACATGACCGATATATATATATATATATCCCTCTAGTCTTATATATATAAACTGTTTTTACAGTGACCTGCTTCTGCACTTGGCAGCCAGTTCTGTTAAACTATCAGGTTTCTGTTGCTGATGCTGTTAGTTCCCCTGCACTACACAGAGCTGTACTGCTGCCACTATGATAAACATGTTTTTATAAGATGTGTAATGAAAGCATGCAGCAGATGTTTTTGTATGTGTTCAGCCACCAAACATTTTATATATTATTCAGGTAAATTGATTAATTAACTGATTAATATGTGAGCTTTTTATAGAAAATGTTATTGATTTTGAGAACAGACCTTTTTTGTTGGAAATTAATATCCCTGCACAGTTGAACCAAAAGTGAGACTTGTTATTGTTGTCAAGTGGCTGTGCTAGTATCTAGAAATGTATTAAAGTTGTCCAAACCTGAAGTTGTCAAACACAAATTAAAGTGGACAGCATGTACATGTGGACAAATCAGTAAACCGGAAACTCCTTTGGCATTAATTCATTTGGAAACAAGTGAATTTTAGCTGTTTTCTGAGCTCAATTACTTGCTGATAATTCTTCATACAATGATGAAACCATGGTTAGATGCTAAGTCTTGTTGTTTGTTATAGTGTGTATTTTGCCTGTAGGTTACTCTTCATATCCTGAGAATACTGGCATGTAACTTAGCCTAATTATGGCTGGGAACAAGCCATGGTCCTAACAAGCTGATTAAGAGACCTGGGACGCTGCTAAACATTATCGAAGAGAATAAACCTCTTAGGACAGCCTAAATAAATAAAAACACAAATCGTTCTTTGAATTTATAACCTTTTTAATGTTGAATGTTTAAACTTTTAAAAACATCAGCTTCTGCTCACTTTCATATCTTGACCCGTTCATTCATCGGTCCAGCCATCAGTTTTTTTTGTCAGTGTTTTGACCTTGTTTGCAGGATGCACCTTTGCCTGTGCCAGAACACACACCATTGTTATTTCATAAACAGCGTTTACACGCTTGGCCTAATTACGCCTGCCAGGCACTCTTGTTCAACAGCACTCATCCTCCTCCAGCCTACATTTGCACTGTGTAAACAAATGAAAAGGCAAATTAATTTGTTCGCTCTGCTGCATTTGGTATTGACACACACACTCTCTCTCTCTCTGTTTCTTTCTCTCTCTATCCTTCTCATTATCTGTGTGTCATTAGAGGAATATAATTTGAGCTCAAGACATGGGGGGTGGGAGAGATGAACCATGTTATGAAGCAATGTCTGCAGCAATCTCAATGATTCTCTCATCTGTTTGACTGATGAAGTGAAATACTGCAGTAATTGTTCAGAATATGTTTTTACAGTTGGTGTTAAAGCAGCTGATGCCAGCTTCCATCATTCTGGAGCTGATATAAAAGAGAAGTTTTTATGTATAAATCTTAACAGCTGTCATGAAAGCGGGGGGCTGAACAAACGAAGGTTGGAGCAGAAGTACTCGCTGGGGTTTTATTGACACATACACAATGCTAGATCACACGGTCACAAAATAACAGAACAAACCAGGTAACATACCGGATAACACAACAGTAGACTCACGACACCAGACTGACTCAAGGGAGTATATATACACACATGAGAACATTATAACACGACTGGGACATGATTACAAAGGGGCATGGTTACCAATAGGACACAGCTGGGAATGGACGGAGACAAGACCAAAACAAAACACAGGACTCTATACATGACAACAGCATAGTTACCCCATAGTTATTTGATTAAATTGGCCTTGTGTGTAATTTTTTTAAATCTAGTTTTATCTCCCCAATTTAGATGTGCCAATATATCAATTAATGATCAAGGCGTGTCAGTGATTGATTGTTTTGACATAATCTATAAATTGACATTGGCATCAATTTTACAACAAATTATTACAATCAGGCTTAAACAATTACCTTTTTGTTTTATAAAACATTTCAGTTCAAATAATTCATTTACCACTTTGAAATTTCTGTATGCATGAGGTCAGTCATTTTGCTGAATGTTGACTACATTCAGCAAACCTATTGTAATAGGTTTCAAACATCCATGGTGGTGAAATTAAAGGTGTACCGTATTTTCCGGACTATAAGCCGCACCCGCAAAGTTTTTTTTAAAACACTGGAAAATAACATATATAAGAAGAAAAAGCTGCACCTCATTATAAGCCGCATGGTTTAAAGCGTGGAAAAAAAGTAGCGGCTTGTTGTCAGGAAAATACGGTACTTCATATTTGCACAAATTAACACCATTAACAGAAGCATTAACACCTTAAACACCTTAAACAAAACACTTTGTAGTATCTGTTCATGCTAATACAGAGCCTCCAAAGACTTTGATGTTTTCCATAAATGAAAACATTGGGTTATATTATTTGGCTTTTTTGTTAAGAATCTGACATCCATCCATATATATATATATATGTGTGTGTGTGTGTGTGTACCTTTGTTATCTTGGCTGCGTACGGTCCTGTTGGAAGATAAAGCTTCATCCCAGTCTGAGACCCAGAGCGCTCTGGAGCAGGTTATTATAATGGAGGTCTCTGTACATTGCTGCAGTCAACTTTCCCTGAACCCTGTCTAATCTCCCAGATAAACATCCACACAGCATGATGCTGCCACCACCATGCTTCACTGTACGAATGGTATTGGTTAGGTGATGAGCAGTGCCTGGTTTCCTCCAGACATGATGCTTAGCATTTAGTCCAAAAATGTCAATCGTTTTGTTTTTCATGGTCTGATTGTCATTTAGGTCAGAGTGACTATTGAGTTCTCAGTCACAAGACCAGTAGACAAAAATACAGGGCTAGGCAAGAGGCAGGAGTCAAAGGAAAAAAATAGGTCCTACATGGAAAGTCAAATCGAAATACTATACAGGAAAAAAAGTGTTGGAAAGGCAAAACTAGGCACATGGCAAATCTGAGAACAGGCTTAAGTACACTCTGAACCAGGTGAATGTAATCAGTATTCAGGCGAGCTGGAATGAGCTAATGATCTATTAGGTAACGGACTGAGAGATTCTGGTTAATGGAGTCCGGAGACATAGAGGGATGCATGACAAATGGAACCAAAATGCACCGTTACGCTCAGTTATAGAGACATGTGAGTATATTGATGACAGTTACGCACACTTCTAACTCCCTAAACAAACTGCTGCTGTTCCCTGGCTGCTGCAGCTAGACCTGCACACCATGACCACTGATGTGGCTACTAGTGAGTGTGTGTTCACTGCATGGATGGGTTAAATGTGGGAAAATTGTGTCTGGGTTGTTTGTTTCATCATCTCTAGAAAGAGATGTATGTGTTCCATTTTTTGAAATTCAGAACAGGATCTTTCCCAGCTTTCCTCTACATACTTTCATCTCCAGTGTCTCTGCATGAGAAATAGCTTTAAATAGTCTCGGCAGGCTCCTCTCTTACATCTCCAATATTCAAAACTGGCGATAAGATAATACAGTAAACAACAAACACAGTAAACGGTGCTGTGGAGCTTTGAAACGTCTTCATCTTGAGAGATCCCAGATGTCACATGCAGGAGGTGCAAGAGATGGAGGTCTGCACTGGAGATCCTCAGCTAAACCCTTCTCAGGAATACAAAACCAAACAAAACAAATGTGAGGGGTGATTCTGCAGACAGCAGTGATTTGTTGATTCCCTTAGATAACATCTGTGTACATCTGTGGTGAGCAGGACGTAGGCTCACAATGCATTGTACATCAAAACTTGAGCAGGATGGAGCTTAACAGCAGTAGACTATGTCAGGTTCCAACCCTGTCAGACAAGAACAGAAAGCTGAGGCTGCAGTCAGATTAGGTTCAGCAGAACTGGATTAGTTTGGTCTGATCAATCTCAATTTCTGAGGCACACAGAAGATGAGGTCAGACATCAGCAGACATTTTGGTTTCAATAAACCCAGTTCAGTTCAATAAACCCAAAACTTTGTTTGAAAAGATGAGCCAATTTCTGAACTTTTTGGGTGTAGAATGGGAGATTCTACATGAGTTGTGTCACAGTCACATCAAGATGGACCAAGATTGTTTCCAACATCTTGTGGATTCCATGAAGTATTCAGAATTGTGTTGTGAGCAAACATTTCTAGTCTTGTATTGTCAGGATTTTTAATATAACACAGTACAGAGGTAAACATGGAAGAGACCCTCTTATAATTAGGTGTTTTAAATGGTTTTACTGACACTACAGGAACACATCATGCAGCCTAAAGCTCTAAGAGAATGTCATTAACTGAAAATGTTGGGTCCTTGGTAATGGGGTCTGGTTAATCGAATCTCCTTCTAATCTCCTTCAGGTGATAATCTGCTCTTAATTGAAATGACTTAAAAAATACATCCCTGGAGGACTCCAGTGTCTCACACAATTTTAAGATTGTACATTGTACAGAAGTAGTGCTCAGGGTCACTTGTCAGAATAAAAATAGATATTACAAAAGATAATTGTGTGTCATGGACATACAATATACGTATGTTGATGACACATACTTATATATATATATATATAATTTCCCTTTGAAAATCAAGACTTTTGCTAGACGTTTTCTGTGTATTTGACAAAAGCAATCTTGATAGTAAATACTACAGCAATTTTGGCCTCTAGGTTTAGAAACATACTTGCTGTTATGCATACCTATACACATCATGGCTGCCAAGCATACCCTACTGCCGTTTGTGCATGTTCTCAGAAATGAACGCAACACATATACAAGGAGCAGTGCACACAAAAATGCTAGGGGACAGTGCAACATGCTGGAAAGTTTTAAAGAAAGTCTGCGTGACCAAGTTAGCAAATACCCATGTCTGTATGATGTCTCCTTGCTGCTGCATAGTGACAAATATGCTTGTCATAAATGCTGGCAAGAGGTCAGTATTATGTCTAAAGTCAATGTGGAAACGTGATCAGTGTTGAATGATATGCACTTCCAGAAAGATACCTTGCACATACACAAATATGTACACTGTTACCTTCACAATGCAGCTGGTTGTCTACATGAACGTGTGGCCAAACAGCAAGTATGTTTCTAGCTAACACTTCAAATTCTAGCTAACACCTAAATTCAATTTGCAAACCTCACCTTTGGCTGCTTGGCTAACAGAAGTGTAATCCGTTGTGGTCTTCTGCTGTTGTAATCCATCCACTCAACAAGATGCTTTTCAATTGGCTGATTAGATAATGGTATGGCTAGGTGCATCTTCTTCTTCTCCTTTCAGCTGCTCCCTTTAGGGGTCGCCACAGCGGATCATCTCCCTGATCCACATTATAGTTTTGGCAAAAGTTTTATGCCGGATGCCTTTCCTGTCGCAACCCTCACCATTTATCCAGGCTTGGGACCGGCACCAGTAGTGCACAAAGTACAGCCCTAAGGGCTGGTTTAGATAAAGTATAATACATTTCTTAATGACAACAACAACAAGAATAATAATATTCACTTTTTTGAACGTTATAATAGTCAATGTGCTGTAAAAGAAAATGTCTCTTGTAACTCAAGCACAAGTTTTTGTTCATTTATGTGTCAATATTTATTTGTTTCAGTTTTAAAATCGTAAAGTTTTTGTGGAATATTTTAAGAGTATCACCTACATAATGTTAGTTAGTATACTGTGATCAGCATCCACATAACACCTGTTTCCAATGGTGTTGTAGAAATAAAAGCTTTCTTTAGAAGGTTTCTGGCCCTTTGTCCAGTTTGATATGACCATCTATTATGCATGTGAAATAAATGAGCTTCCATGTACAGTATGTAACACTGGGTAACTGGGTATGTTTCTTATTTTTCCCATATTTGCAGGAGTTGAGCAGGTTTAATATTACTGTGTGTCAGCATATTTAAGAAATAACCCATTCATTTCAGGCCCCAGGACATCATGTGCTCATCTGCTTTTTTAACCTTACTGTTTTTTCTTTTATTGTTTTCCCTCAATGTGGGCATTTTGTTTTCACAAACGAAGGGAGAGAGAGAGAGAGAGAGAGAGAGAGGGAGAGAGAGAGAGAGAGAGAGAGAAAGAGAGAGAGAGAAGGAAAAGAGGGGGGAAAAAGACTCTTCAGGGCAGCCATTTGTCATAAGATAAATGATACCCTGCCAAAACTAAAGAGCAGCTCTTTTACTTCCACCCGTTCCTCTCACAGTAACACAGGGGGATGTAGGGTGGGGTGAAGAGGTGAGCAGAAAGGGGGAGTTGTTTGCATTGGGCTATAATTTGTAGAAAGATTTGTATGAACAACCTGGTAACAACCTGATGACTGATGTTTAAAATATAGACAATTGAAAGAAACCCAACAAGGAAATGCTTTTTTGGGTAATTAAAATTTGCTCTTAATGAATTTTTCTATTTATTTTTTTATTGCATTTTACTGCAAAATGACAAATGCGGCACTTTATATCTGTGTTCATGTGATGTGACAATGAAACACCTGGTCAAACTTGAAACATATCTTACAGCTGAAACATGTACTGTATTTGATAGTCTGGAAGCCAAGTCCCCCATAACAGCAAGTCTTCCAATGTTACCAACGTGCCTGGAGCCATTGTTAAAGAAGCTGAATTGTCCCTGGGCAATGAAAATTAAAAACAAATATGTGTAGCCTTTCATGATGAGTTGCAGGAAAAAATGCAAACGGACAGGCATCATTTTTTATCAGAACAAGCAGAAAAATACAGCATGTGGTTTCTGCAGCTGTGTGCAATGTGTGCTTGGTGGCCCTGAAGACTTTTAAAACTTACTTACACGCGTGTTGCAAGAAAATTTTGCTTGTCTTGCATTGCAATAATAAGTGTCAAAATTGTTTGTTTATTGTTTGAATGAACAATGTTGACTACAGCAGCAGGAACACTGTATTTCTCATTATTCTGGTTAAACTGGGAAGCCAGTGCAAACATGATCTTAAGCCGGCTATTAACAATGTGCTGTCAAACTTTGCTTTCTGCCCCATTCTCACTGTACATGCCTGCATGTCATTGGGTTGGCAGATAGTGCCCCTGAATGAAGCTTCATTAATGAAGCTCAACATACAATTTGTCACATACAAAGTCACACACAGTGCAACTACTAGTGAATTGCTCTGACACAAAACACATTACAGTCAGAGATAAGGCCAACTACAACCGTGTTGTCAGCAAACTTAAAAAAAAATGATGGTAACACTTGAAGTGGTCATGTGTCTTAAATGTGCACTGATCTCAAGACAGCTATTTTTCCCCTCCCTATACTGCTTTTGGTCTGTCTGAGAGAAAGTTTTGACACAGATGTGCAAATACACACAGCTTGTAGGGCTGGGCAATAATACTATTGCCTTACTATTCTGAAGAGAAATGGTGATATACTTTAAATGTTTCATTATATCATATTTTATTTTAGCAGTATTGTGATGGGCTGAGAGGTGTAACTGCCATGTTCCCACCGGGCCACCAGAAATAGTTCAGGATGGTGTGCCAGTGACAGTGCCAGCACTCACTTGATTGTTTCAGACACATGGCCCCACCTCAAATTCTCCAGACCCTTTCACACCTGGATTTGGGGATTTCCTGCCATTCTTCTTTGCATATCTCTCAGACTCTGTCAGATTGGATGGGGACTGTTGGTGGACAGTCATTCTCGTTCAGAAATGATCAGTAGGGTTAAAGTCAGGGCTCAGTCCTTCCCTAATGTGTTGTCTTGGCTGTGTACATATTGTCTTGTTGGAAGGTCAACCTTCAGCCCAGTCTGAGGCCCTGAGCACTCTGAATCAGGTTTTCATGATGATTATCTCCGTATTATGCTCCATTGAGCTTTCCTTGACCCCTCACTAGTCTCTTCCAGCCTCTGAAAAACACCCACACAGCATTTCACCACCATGCTTCACTGTAGGGATGGTATTGGATAGGTAATGAGTAGTGCTTGGTTTCCTTTAGACTTGACACTTAGAATTAAGTCCAGAAAGTTTAATCTTGATTTTGTCAGACCAGAGAGCCCTGTTTCTCACAGTTTGAGATTTCTGCAGGTGTGTCTTTTGCTGAGGAGAGCCTTCTGTCTTGCCACTCTGCTGCAGTAATGGAAGTTTCTCTTCTTTACCTTTCTTCCATCTACACACACATCTTTGTAGCTCAGCCAGAGTGACCACTGGGTTTTGGGGCACCAATCTTACCAAGGCCTTTTTCCCCAGTTATATAGTTTTAGCTGCCAGCTCTAGTAAGTGTGCTAATTCTTCCAAACTTCTCACAGACAGATGACCAGACACTTTCCTTTATAATTTGCTTTTATTATTAAAAAATGTTGTTCCACCAGTTATGGCAAGCAGTCCTGGCCTCATTGCTCTCTTTATGGTGGATTTATTAATTAATATATTTATATTAATTTATATAATTAATATTAATTATTACTCTTAGGAACTCTTAGGAAGGGTAAGAATGGCTTTGAATTTGTACACAATCTGTCTGACCTGATTGGTGGGGTGCAAACCCTTTAGAAATTGTTTTGTAACCTTTTCCAACCTGATGAGTATCAACATCTCTTCTTCTGTGGTCCTCAGAAACCTCCTTTGTTCATGTCCAGATACATTTCCAAAAATGTGTTATGAACATCAGACAATGACAGATCACTTTTCTTTAAATAAAATGGCCATGCCCTTTGTTCACCCTGATGACCTAAAGCTATGCTTAGATATTTCTCTAACACTCACTGGCTAGAAAACACGTCTACCGTCATTAACGATTAGAAAAACACACAACCAGCTGCCAGATTGTGGACATTTTTCAGCAAGTTTAATGCAGGCTTTAAAAGCTTATTTAGTTTAGGTATAAAATTGTAAGTGGAAAGAACAGCCATTGAGTTGCCAGATTAATAAATGTGGCTTAAAGGCTGGCACAAATTGGCACATAATTAACATGGACAGATTGGTGATTGGCACAGAAATACCATGCTGCCATTTAGGGGACTCTGGGGTCTTAAACAGATGATGGCAATAAGCAGGATAAACATCTTTTTCAGGCCCACTCTCTGCTGCTTTCTCTGCTGATATGATGTAATTGTACAATCATACTATGTCAAAGAAATGTCAAATAAAAATGATTCCCACCATAAATATGAAGATTTGTTGTTTAACTTGTAACCTGTACACCTTTAACATCTGTAGACATGTTATGAAACGGTGTAGGTAATACAGTTGATCAGTAAATAATAGTATTAATGATTTGCTAATACATAAACTATAAATAGAGGAGGTCGTCTGCCACAGCATGACATTATGGCAGCAGCAGATTAACTTTGAACAAGCACTTTTGTCATCTCTTTCTGCTGTATTTAGCTAAGAAATAATAATCCAGTACAGTTTCATTAGTGCCTTATTGCTGATATAGAAATAGAAATTCAAAAAATTCTCATATCACAAGGGGATATTTAAGCATGTGCCATATAGACATTGTTTTTAATTCTCCAGATAGATGTAAGGTAACATGTATGTTATCAGTGTTGCTTGCACAGCTGCTGTGTAAATATATTTATTATATGTATGGATCTTTAATTGTCTTTTCAAAACAAATTTGTTTGTATGGAGCATTTTACAACTGATGTTGTTACAAAGCAGCTTTACTGAAATCAAAAATAAGATGATCAAAAATACACACGAAATAAAAACAGAAACCCCCTGGTGATCAAGCCAAAAGGTGACAATGGTAAAGAAAACCTCCTTCAGACCTGCGGGAAGAAACCTTGGGAGGAACCAGGCTCACAAAGGGGGACACATCCTCCTCTGGTCAAACTACTCATATATTATTGATAAGGGGACATTGGAACACCACATGTATGTTGGGATGCTCAGGTCTACTGAAGTAATGATAGTAGTTTGTGTTGGTCATCCTCTACTGCTTCATCAGTGCTCACAGGAGGCTGCCTACAGGACGCTGTTGGCTGGATATTTCTGATCCATTCTCAGTCAAGCAGTGACACTAAGAGGTTTAAACACTCCAGCAGCAGTGACATGTCTTATCTACTTGTACCAGCGCAACACACACCAACACACCACCACCATGTCAGTGTAACTGCAATACTGAGAATGACCCACTACCCAAATAAAACTGCTGTGTGGTGGTCCTGAAGAATCTGAGGAAGGCAAGGCAAAGTATGCAGAGAAACAGATGGACTACAGTCTGTAGATAAAGAACTACAAAGTGATGGAGTTGATAAAATGGACTGTGATTTCTAGAAATGAGGTCATAATTGTATGGTTGATTGGTGTATAGAGTGAATTGACCTTAGTTTTAACAGCTGGCATTTCAACTTCTTCGCAGCTGTCTTTTGTTTTTATGTTGTCTCAATACTGCTATCAATTTTATTGCAACCACATTGCAACATTGAACTTTGGCCATATGTCAACTGGGCCTAGAACAAAAAAATGCTCCTTTCATTTCCCTTCATCCAGTGTATAGATTACAGTCATTATTGTTCCCAAGGGAATACTGTAAAATACTATATCCCCATTCCTGTTAAAAAACACTAGATTAAAAAAAAAAAAATTTGTTCCAATTCCCATGGATTACCGTCAAGGTCTACAGTGTAATCACTACTGTATCCCCATGCAGCTCTCTGTGTCTATTATATCCAGTCAATAGGTGATGAGGTAATTGAAAAGGCATTTTCAAGAATCAGAGATCACCGATTTACTACCTTTCTGCCTGAGAGCTGAAGTTAAAAGCTACTGCCCCAGAAGAGGAGGCTGTCAAAGGAGGGCCTGTTGTATCACTGTCTAAATTCCAGAGGGGCCAGTAATGAAACACAAGCTAATGGGGACTCATCTCTGGAGGTCCCTGTAGAGAAGCACATTGGGAATGATGAATGGGACAGTGTGACAGCAATGAGAGTCTTCCCTTCTCAATTGTCTCTCCCTCTCTTTCTGTGGTAATGTTTTCCCCTCAGTTTAGATTATGTGCTGAAACCCAATGCAGTTAAGATTTGTAGGAGTTATTTTACCACAGCAAGCTCTGATGAAACCCTGGACAGATGACAGAACAGACTAAGGGTGTGGAGCCAAAGGGGTTGATTTAATGAAATAAAGAAAACACAAACCTGGGATACTAAACAAAAACTGGGCAATTCAAACTAATACAAAATACACTAAACCT
Source organism: Acestrorhynchus altus (assembly GCA_034509495.1). NCBI lineage: Eukaryota > Metazoa > Chordata > Actinopteri > Characiformes > Acestrorhynchidae > Acestrorhynchus > Acestrorhynchus altus. Next base: position 16,549,566 of record CM067519.1, read on the forward strand.
AGACAAACAAAGGAACCAGATGTACAAACAAACAGGATCTACTGAAACAAAGACTACAAACAAACAAACCAAAACAAGCTGCACTTACATACAAAATGGGGAACCAAAGTACAAACAAACAAAAACAAGCTATGCTCACATACAGGGTAGGTAATGAAAGGACTGCCTGAGACAGAGGGTCTTAAATACAACATGACATTGATCACACCTGGGACATAATAATGAGGGGGAAGGGCTACAAATCAGACACAGATTGGAATGGGCGGAGCAATGGAGTAGACAGAACCAAAACAAACAATGCATGTGTTTAGGAGCACATGGGGAGAGACCACTAGAAAACAACAGGAAGACAGAGGTGAACAGGACTGACAAAGGGCAGACGTGACACACACTGACTGCAAGTTGGACAGCTGGCATAAAAAGACATGACAGACAAGGGCAGGGTGTACAGTTTTGGCAAAATGGGAATGGTCATAATACGTTGTGATCAACATGACAAAAGTGATTGATAATGTAGGAAATGGCAGACAAGTTTACATAATCATTTGCATGATGTCAAAGCATTTGATGTCAAACATCAAAATAGTGAGAAAAGGCTTTAATGATGTGCATAATGACTAGATAGAGATTCAATTATCATCTGATAAATGCAGCAAAGTGACTGAGAAAAACTGAAAAAGAATTCATCAGGTCTGTTTGCCATGACATTACGCCTGTAAATTCACAAATGGTTAAATTGTTACTCAATTCTTAATGTAATAAATAGCACATAAGACATTGTCACATTATGTAATAATGTATTAGTACATTATAGGATGGAAATTGTGTTACATTAAAAGCAATTTATTACATTGAGTTTTTATTACATTTGCATGATCACATTATGTCATTATTACGTTATGAGCCATTAGTACATCTCTTGCATGCTTCAAACAGGATCTATAACCAGTCAACAGCTTCATTAAACATATTTGAATGAATTTAATGATATTTTTATAATGCACACATGAAAAGTTCACCTGCCAACTTAAATTTGTTTATGGAATTACGATTCGAATTCGAACATCCACAATTATAATAATAGAAGCAAACTCCTGCTAACATGCCAGCAATAGATCATAGAAAGAGCCATATGAGAGACATGCCGGTTGGGATTTAGTGCCTTTATGACTGAACTGTGGTCTGTAGGCTGAGGGACAGAGATGCAGTTTGTCTACTTTAGCAAGCTCATTCTCAGTATCTCCTGCTTCCAAAATAAGAAATAGTTTAAAATGAACACTAACAAGTGTGTGTGTGTGTGTGTGTGTGTGTGTGTGTGTGTGTGAGAGAGAGAGAGAGAGAGAGAGAGAGAGAGAGAGAGAGAGAGAGAGAGAAAGTCAGTGAGTACTGGAATAAGGGAGTGAGGGTGGGAATGGGATAATGTGTGAGCAAGTGAGAGACAGAAAGAGCGAGGCAGAGAGAGAGAGAGCGAGAGAGAGAGAGTTTTGGCATGGGTTTGTTTGTGTGTGTGTAAGTACACAGGACCAGAGAGCCCTTACTGCTGCTTCATTGGTTTTTAATTGAGTCTCAGCTGCATGGCTGCATTTGGCTTGCCACTCACTTTGACTGGCAGGCAGGGCATAGCTATTTTGCATTGACTTTGTAATATTTTCTCACCTCTCTTCTTTCAGGGTGGGTATTTGCAGGATGACCTCACTTTACACATCTGTCTTAATGGGCTGCTGAGTCTTGCATAGGTTTGCATTTCTACACTTTCCAGTAGGTAGTAGGGCTTGGTGATATGGACAAATATCAGGACACCCCATGACATCCCATAATTAAACTAGGATCTGCACAAACATGCTCATCTTGAATTGTGTTTACGTGAAATGCCTCTTGTTTATTATGTGCAGGTTTTCTGTACATTGTATTTTCTTAACACACACTGTTCTTGCTGTGATAGAAGCTGTGCAACAAACCTCCTTGCAGAAAGACTAGAGTCCCTGAATTGCCCTTATCATGAGTGCAAACAGATGGTTTATCACCACTAGGCTAACAGAAGCAGCCTAAACATAAAAAGGCCACTCTCCACCGGAGGGATGCCAATTAGCTACTAGTGGATCACTCCAGTGTGAGCATGATAATTATGCTTGTTATGAACCATAATTGCCCTCGACAGTGTGTGTGTGTGTGTGTCTGTGTGTGTGTGTGTGTGTGTGTGTGAGAGAGAGAGAGAGAGAGAGAGAGAGAGAGAGAGAGAGAGAGAGAGAGAAAGATTGGAAGGTAAACAGAAAAGATTGTGTGGGCTCCCTCCAACTTTATTGACTCATCAAGTGGCTCCAGATGTGAGTGTGATGCCAGTTGCTAATCTGTTTGCATTTGAGGAAATCTAAACTGGAGAAGCTGGATAATGTTCAGTTTGCAGTACGAGTGTGTTGTCAGAACTGTAGCTACTGTTCAGTGGTGCATTTACCTCTAATTGCATCAGCAGATTCCTAAAAACCGCCACCCAATTACTCTCCCATATGTAATACAGTAATTCTTACCCAAAATTTGCTGCACTTCATCTAATTAAACATGACTAATGAGGCCTTTTGTAATGAAACATGCAGCTTTTCCGAGTTTTTTTTTCACAAAATGCTCATGAAAGTATATTATATATCAAGACAACAGAATAGGTTATGATATTGCCTACCACAAAAAGGAGCCAACTTACATCTGGAGAGAGGAGCAACATTAACAGAGCCAACAAAGAGAGAGAACATAAGAGCAACACACACACAGTGTGACAATTGTTCAGCAACTCTGTTATGGAGTATGAACTGAATAAACGTATTAAAACAGTGACGTGAACCTTTTAACTTCTGTACAATATTTCAATAGAATACTTGAATTGCAACTATTTTGAAACACCAATCAACCACTACATTATGAACACGTCCTTGTTTCTGGTTTCTCTGGTCATTGTTTCAGCTCCACATACCACAAACATTATAATTCTATAAATACAGTGTAGTTCATCTGTTTCTCTTTAAAGTTCATCTGTTTTTGCATAGTTTGTGTTGGTCATCTTCTAGTCCTTCATCAGCGCTCACAGGATGCTGTTGGGTGCATATTTCGGGTTGGTAGACTGTTCTCAGGCCAGCAGTGACGCTGGAGGGTTTACACACTCCAGTAGCTCTGCTGTGCCTGATTCACTTGTGTCAGTGAAACACATATAAACACACCACCTTCTTGTGTCAATACCTGCTCTGTGGTGGTCCTATGGGGTTCTGATCAGGAGGAAAGGAGGCTAACGAAGTATGCAGAGAAACAGATCGACTGCGTGGAAAGAGGGGCTGATAAAATGGACTGTGAATGTAGACAACAAGGAGGTGTTCGTAGTGTTATGGTTGATTTGTGTGTATTGATATGTCAGTATCATTTTCAATACCAAAGCCAGATAAAATTGAGGCAGAGAGAACTGATCCAAAAATGATACAAATGATCAAAAACCACAAACTGATATGAGTTTTGTTATCTTGATATTAACACTATACATTTTTCGTGTGTGTTTTTTTTTTAACAAGCATCATGTAAAAGCAGCTCAGCCCATATGGTCATGTTTGATCACACTGCATCACATGTGCTTCTAGAACTTGCTGATTTTTTGGAATTTACTCTTTCACCTGTTTGCAGTGTTTCTTACACAAAGCATAACAGATTCAACAGTGTTGATCCGTGTTGCCAACAGATGTATTTTATTCACTTTTCTCTAAAAACATTTTTGGTAAAAGCATTTGTGTCTAATGTTAATCTGGTTTATGTAGATTTTGTGTGACATACTGCAGACGTGGATTTTATAGTTGTGGATATGATACAATGCAAAATCCTTCTGGTTTTCAAATACTGGGAATGCCAGGATGTGACGTGTGCAGCCTGAGTGAGGAAAGCAGAATAAGTGTTTGTTAGGGAAGCTCTCTGTAATTGAATCTGACCTCTCCAACCCAACGGCACAATTTTAATCAGGTGCTTTCTTTACCTTGTTGCTAGGCAACCTCCTGTACAAGCTACACCAGCCAAGGAGTCCCGAAAATGGGCTGGCAGGCTTCTGTGGATGGGAAAAGTGTAGTTCAGAGGTGGCTGGGCAGCAAAAGGACAAGAATGTGTAAATAAGCAGACTGACAGGAAATAAACAGCTCTGTCTACCTGCTCTGTCATCTGGCCTCTTTTTCTCTTTTACTCCTTAATTGACCTGGAATTGTACTTTATAAAGCACACAGGCCTATTACACTCCCCTCCAAAAGTATTGGAACAGTGAGGCCAATCCCTTTATTTTTTGCTATTGACTGAAAAAAAAATTGGCTTAATATTAAAAGATGACTATGAGACAAAAGATCAAAAATTCAGCTTTTATTTACAGGTATTTACTGGGTCTGATACATCGTTCATAAGATAGCACTTTCTGTCTGAACCGTTCATTTTTTCTTATGAGCAAATGTATTGGAACATGTAAATGACAGGTATGTTTTGTTGCCCAGGTGTGTCCTGTTAATTATCAATCAATCAATCATGTTGATTATTCAATGAATAAATTGCACTGAATGTCTGCTCTTCATTTCAGATTTGGGCTGCATTCCTATCGCTTACACACACTAGTACACAAACTGATTGTGTGGAGCAGCTCTTTCCCTCTGTCTCTGAGAGATACTCAAATACCAGGCATTCTAAATCTGGGTGCAGATCGTTTGTCCCGGGGCAATCCCCGCTTCAGGGAATGGACTTTCCATGGGCAGAGGTGGATCTCTTTGCATCAGCAGAGAGCACTTAATACCCTCTGTACTATCTGCACAACCAGAGGGCCAGGATGGGGATCGATGTGCTAGCGCATGCATGGCCATGTATGCCTTTCTTCCATTGGACGTAAGCTCTCCAACACTGGCCAGGGTCTGGGAGAATCGCCTTAAACTGACCACTTTACATACACCCTAATAATCTTATATGTAAATATTTTAAGCTGGGTAAGGTGCTTTAATGGTTAAGGTGGTTGAAAAGCTGGTCATCTAGTCAAAATATACCCCGTGGTAGTCAGCATAATGTATGATGCTTTTAATTATGCTCATTTGATGCTGGTCAACCAGCCGGGCGTGTCTGTCCAGTCAGCTTGGCCTAACTTGTTCTTAGTGGTGGTGCATGTGCATGTAAATACAGATTTTTGTCAGATTGTTGAGTAGAGTATACATGTAAACACCCAAGGCTGAATGTTGAATTGGAATGAATTCAGTCAGATCCTGATTGGACCCCTGCTGTCTTGGGGAAACACTGGCTATTAGAAATAACCCAGCTTCTATATGGACACTGCAAGAGTCTCGTCTCTCAAGCTTGTGGTGAGATTTTCCACCCACATCTGGAGTGCCTGGCACTCTGAGAGGTTGAACCGGACCACTCAGAACTCATAACAAATGTTGTGGCCACAATCCAAAATTTCCAGACAACATCCACGACAGTGCTCTATGATGTAAAATGGCGTGTGTTTGAGAAATGGTGTGCAGCGACTGGTTCAGTGGTTTTTCATTGCCCTGTCCCCACAGTCCTGTCCTTTCTTCAGGACATGTAGGATAAAGGCAGGGCCTTTTCCACTATTATAGTATATCTGGCTGCTATTTTGGCCTGCCATGTGGGATTAAAGTGTAAAACAATGGGTCCCCACTCATTTGCTGTTTCAAGAGGGATGCATTTAGTCTCTGTCCAGTGCCCTTGACTGCCCCATGGGACTTAATTTTGGAGCTTTTTAACATTTGCTTTTGAACATTTGAATGAAATAAGCCTGAAGATGCTGTCGCAAAAGTCAGCTTTGTTCTTGGCCCTAGCTTCTGCAAAACGTGTAGGTGGCATTTTCAGTGAATCAGTCATGTCTGTGATTCTCTCAGGGTGAGACAAAGGTTTTATTGAAACTTAACCCTGCTTTCACTCAATTTCACTCAAAGTTCTCAATGTGGCTTTACGCCATCGAGTTGAGTTACTTGCTTCTATTCTCCTCCATTCTCTGAGGAACAGGAAAGGCTCATCATGTGTGCTGAGGTCTGAACAGCTGTTTGTGTCTTGGACCAAACCTCACGTGGGGAAGCCTATCACAAAACAAAGCCTCTCACATTGGATTGTGGAGGCTATTGTCTTGGCCTATTCAAATAAGGGGCTTGAAGCTCCTGATGGCTTATCCACACATTTTACCCAGAGCTTTGCCACATCTGTGGCTCTGTATGGAGGTATCCTAATTGAGCAAATATGTGCTGCAGGGAGCTGGTCACATTATTGTGAGGTTCCACACAGAAGTTTCCTTTTTTACTTAGAAAAACATTTTGTGTCCTTAACTGTATGTTTGGGATCATTATCTTGCTGTAGGATGAAACACCACCCAACTAGTGTAGAGGTATTTTCTGGAAATTGAGCAGATAAGGTGTTTCTATACAACTGAGAATGCACTGTGCTACTGTTTTCAACAGTGACATCATCAATGAGTATTAAGTGCAACAGTACCTGTGACAGCCATACAAACTCAAGCCATGAAATCCGATCACCGTGTTTCATTGATTGTACGCTTTGGATTGTGGGCAATCCACCCTTTCCTGATCATTTTCCTGTTTTATTGTTTTTGATCTTGCTTTGTAGCTGTACTGTATTCCTGTTCATGAAGTGTTGTGTGGATAGTAGCCTCTGACAAACACAAACCTGCTTTCTGAAGACCTTTTCTGATTCTGATGGTTTTACAGTATCGCAATCTTTCTTCTTTTTTCTAACTATGATAATGAACTATTTCAGTTACCCTTAAAGAAATGAAAACAGAAGTTTTCTTTTGGATAAACAAATACTTTACTGTAGTTACTGTAGTTAGTTTTATAGTTTACACTGTACATGTACACTAATGGATAAAACTACTAGGACACCTACTCATTTATTATTCTGAAGCCAAGGGTAATCAAAATATATATATATATATATATATCCTGCTTTTATTTGGGTAACTGTCTCAACTGTGTAGGAAAGACTCTCTACTAGATTTCTGGAGCATTGCTGTGAGGATTTAACTGTATCAGTGACAAGCATCAGTGAGATCAGGATATTAAATGATCACCGCTCTGCCTCATCCCCAACTCACCCCAAAAATGTCGGATGAACCACCATCTAGGCCACACCTGGCATTAGGCATTAGGTTGATGTTTATTTGCTTTAGAGAGTCATACCATAGGAGCAGTACTTCTGCACAAAGACTAGACAGCTGTGTGTGTGCATTTGGACATCTGCATTAAATTATATGAAAGCATTCATTAGGAGGGTTTTTAGAATATATTTTATAGCTAGTTAATTTTACATTATAATTGTACATAATATATTTTTCCATTAATTGATTGGGGAGATTCGATATTCAGTTGGATTTATTTTTAAAACAAGTTTAATATAAATCAAATGTACACAGTATGAACACCATTTATTTATATACCATGGTATACCTAAAATTGGTCTACTGCTCCAACCCTAAATTCCACAAAACTGATTTAGGTGATCTCAAGCTTTGACTGATGTCTTTAATATTTTTATTCTTTTCATTCAGACTTTCATTGGCACAGCTCTTGTTTAACAATGGCCCGGAATCAAAGGGGTCAGAAATATTAGAGACAAACCTACTCATCTTATGCCCCCACTAATGAGGCAATGGAGCACACAGTGCTCATAAACACTCCTGAATCCAAATGCCCAAAACATTGTGATTGCCTGAATTATGGGGGACGGTGTAAAATGTCAACACAGTAAAACTGAAGTGTATGCAAATACCTTCAATTAAAAGCTGGTTTGATTTAAAATTTAAATCATGGAGCAGAGGGCCATATCAGAGAATATCTTTCAATAATGAGCTAATCAAAGGAAAGCATGCACCAACAAACAGGTTATGCAAATTTATGCACACCAGCCAAACAGATTTATTGTCTGCATTACAGCTAGATGTTATATGGCAAGGTGTCATGGCAATAAAAATGATAAAATACAAAATGGTAAAATAAACTATTTTGGGCAAAATGTTCTGTCATGGAAAGTGAATTTTACTTTTGTATCAAGCAGCAAAACATTGTAATATTTAATTTAATTGACCTTGCATGTCTTGCATTGTTAATATTGTGCATGCTCATATTGTGATGACGATGCTGAAACGCTGTATTATGCACCCCTTTTGGCACATCTTTGCATTTACCTATTTTTAAGTGGGCCTACTCATCTGCTTGCAATAAGTCCACACAACCAAGAGGAATAAGAGGAGAGAAATGACGTACTGTAGATGTTTTAGACATTTGTCTTTTACTTGTATAACCACGAGTTTCTGTTTTCTCTGTTCTGTGACATTCTTAAGTTCCTTAATCTACTTAGCTGTAGCTGCCTGTCTCTTTGTATGTGCGTTTAAATATGTTATTATTTGGCAGTATCAGCTTCCATGTCTCAGACACAAATTTTAAACTGCACTTTAAAGAGTGCATTGTCTATATGCATTTGTGAGTGGGTGGGTTTTGAGTGACTGAGTGTGTGTGTGTGTGTGTGTGGTTGTGTGTGTACGGATAAATGCCGTAAATGGGAAGAGAAACAAAGCCTTTTCGAGCCAGGTGGACTCAGCATGTTTTTGTGGGTTCTCACACAGGTGGAATGTGGCTAGGTGGGTTCTAAGCAGGCATAGGCATAGTGGGTGTGTATCATTGCATGGTGGGTTCCATGTGCATTGTACAACCCAGATAGGCCCCTTGGGAATATCTGTATGTAGAGCCAACATGGACCCATGGAGAAAACTTTTTGGGTTCCAATTTGGCTACCAATACAACCCCACATAGGCCTGTTATCTGTGTGCTGAAGTGCTGTTTCAGTGGCCCCCTTGAGTCAAATGTGTTTTAAGAACACTATATTTTAATATTTATTTTAAATTATTTTGATCTGTGGTTATTAAATTTGCGGAAACAACATATCATGCTCATCAAAAGGAGCCTGATACAGAGAATTCAATTCAAGATTTTCAAAAAAAAAAAAGGACAGAGAGACCTAGATTCTGTCCCATGGCAATCAGATCTCCTCTGTCAGTAGTGGGTCCCACAGGTGATTCATTCGCCTCTTAACTACTATGCAAATCATTCTCTCACTCAGAATTAACCAGAGCTCAACATTTGATTCTTTCACAGTCTCTGAAGATGCAGGGATAGGAGAAGACCTCCGGGGCCTTACATAGAAACATTTTTTAAGCTGTTATTAGGGTCTGAGAGTGAGAATGAACAGGTGGGAGCAGAGACTGTGGGTAATGTGGCTTGCACTTCTTCTAGACAGAAAGGTTTTCTTTTTATTATGTATTTCAGTGATTTGTAGTCATTTTGAATTTAACAGTATGTGCTGTACACCGCATAAAAATATGGCTTACTTTTAATGGTGCAATGAAAAATGTTGATACTGTTTAGCAAATATTGATTTATGTTATTGAGATTTACACATGCACTTCTTTCAGTGATTAAATACAATAAAGACATTTTGTTTTGAATATGTACATTTCCCACTTCATCTTCTGCATTTGTTCATGAGAATAACATATTTGTGCAGGTCTGTTGGATATAAATTGCATTGTGGTACTAAAATAGGACACGACTTTGCTAATAATCTCCACTCTTCTGCTTTTTTCATCCTTTCTCCCAAAAATGCACATGGACACTTGTCTATTAGAGAATTGGCCATGCTGAATTGCCCCTAGGTGTGTGTGTGTGTGTGTGTGTGTGTGTGTGTGTGTGTGTGTGTGTGTGTGTGTGTGTGTGTGTGTGAGAGAGAGAGAGAGAGAGAGAGAGAGAGACTGTTGGCTTCTAGAAGGGGGTTTCAGAACCTGATGAGTCTGGACGACAGCACCAACATCCCAGTTTACCATAATTCCCTATATCTAAGAACCCCTGGATCTGCAGCCTTTTTCTTAATGGAGACATTAAATATGATGTACTGATTGGGGTAGACACATTAAAGTTCAACAAATGTGTCACAGAAATTTTGAAAAACATTACATTAAGTTTTACTAGTTATTACACACAAATGTAATCCTCTGCATTCGTTCATCTGAGCTAAACATGTTTTTTGTTTGTATTTCACATCTGGTGCATCTTGTAATATAGCAATAGTCAGGCAGCTTTGGGGGCTTCCAGAAGCCATGGTCCCGCTTTTCCATTGTGAGAATGTCTTTGTGAAATAATTTTTTGTGTTAGTCACTGACTGCTCCAAGATTTTTAGGGGAATAAATCCAAATGTGAATTCAGAAAATTCATTTCCAATTACATTATAGTTCATTAGTTTGTAAATTCAAATAAGATTGTCAACAGTTTGTCGTAGTTTGGTGCTCAATAGTTGCAAAAAAATTTCTGCAACATCCTTGAATGACTTCCAATTCATTTTCTCAGGCCCCACCAGCAGCTCTTTGAACTGCTTGTCATTCATGATGTGTCAGATTTGTGGACCAACAAAAATGTCTTCATTGATCTTGGCAGCAGTTATTCTTGCTTCTCAAATAACAGAAAAAACAGCAAAAAATGGAGGCAAAAATATAATTGTAGGGTCCACAAGAAGCTTGTGTTCCATATATTTTTCCTGAAGACAACTGCTGATAGATTAGCCATTTCATTTTAATGTAATGTGATTTTCAATTATGGCTGTCCCACTCTTAGAGGAAAGCAGTACTTTGTATATTCCAGCTGCAGTCCAAGCAACAGTGGCATCGCTTTTATATCCCACAGATGTTGCAGTTGTAGTTGATATAGTTAATGTGCTTCAATAACAGTTCCATATTCTTATATTTTTCATGTGTGCAGCATAACCAAAAGATACTGAATATGGACATTGTCACTGTGTTACAAGACAGCCTTGAGGTTTATTGATGATGAATCAATAAAAATACACCTCTGTTTTGGCTCATTCTCACAACCCAAAGCTGAAAACATCCCAACAATATCAGTGCTGAAGCACAGATTGTCTTCCTTTGAAGTCTTCTTGTCAACAAATACCATCCTTGAAGTCTTGAACCCAGCAACTCTGCATTTGTTTGACAATCCTAAATCTCTGAGCAAATCATTGAGTTCCAATTGTGTTATAAGTTGAGGCTCACCAGACATACATGGTTCAAAGTCTGAATCAATGATGCTTAATGTTTCTGACCCTTGGGCTGCAGCATCTTCATCTGCGTGATGATTCCGGTGGCTTTAGCACAGGAAGAGTGTCATCGTGTGGCACTGGTCTTATTGCTGGAGGCAGATTTTGGTATTTGATGGATTTCTTATTTTTTAACAGAAGAGCCCTAGATATTGGTTCGACTGAAGTAACAGTCAGTGATATGATCCTTCTGTTCCTGCCAATTCATTGGAACAGCAAATGGCATTGACTTGCGTGAACCTCTCAGCCAAACCCAAAGATCAGCAGCACACCTTCCGCAACAGATATGAGTAGCCCAAGATTTGTCTTGATCATCAACCTTATAACTAAAGTACACAAGCTTCCATGATAAGACTTGTCATGGTGCATCTTTGAAGCTTAAGCGTGTACTCCTAACAAATGTAACAGAACAGCTGTTGTGACACTGACGAGACATTTAATGACTACAGCTGTTTCAATTTTAGGTCACCAGAATAAAAGATCCTGCCGTGTCTACTAAAACAAGTGCGTCAACATAAATACACCCAAACTGATATATCAAACTAATAAAGTCATTTGTGGAAGTGAACTGCTTTTATAGCTTCTGCACGTACCCTCCAGACATGCTTAAGCATATCAAGACGTACCTAATCTGTTACAAATACTCTTACTTCATTCAGTTTCAAACAAAGGCAAGGAATGCATGCTTAAGCCTGCCTGAAAAACACGACAGACATATGTATTGTGGACTATACTGACAAACAGAAAATGTGAATGTGATACAAACATTTTTGATGGGTTTTTGCATCCACAGTATTCAGGAAGCTATTTTTTTTCACACTCAACAAGTAAGTGACTGTGACTGTATCTGAGTCTTGAACTTTGTCTAGAAGGTTATAGAAGGTCCAGAGTTTTGTAAGAACAGGCTCTTCCCCCTGCTGAAGTAATCATGATGGCTCATGATGGGAAATAAGATCTTGCAGGTATAGTCTGTTTAGCCCACTGAAGCCTTATGAGTTCTATGAACTAGTTGGACCCCAGCACCCTGTGACCTGAGTAATCGTGATGGCTCCTAATGCAAAATAAGATCTTGCAGGTACTCAGGAGCAAGCCTGTGTAGGGCCTTCATATGGTCATATGGTTTGTGACTAGGGTATTTTTTTCTGAAAGGGAACATCATACTGTAAAGTGGGTTTGTCTCTTCAAATATAACAAATAAATGTGTCAAAGCTGAAATTTTGCTAGAGATGCTCAGATGTGCATGCTCTGTTAAAGAGAAAGAGGGAAGCTGGATGTTTCTGGAATGGAGTACATGAGAAAGGTCATTAACCATGTCATTTCTCTGAAGCATATAATCTGATGTAGAGCTAAATGATAACCGGTGGATCAGACTTGGAGGAAGATGAGAGCTGAGATGGGCTTATAGTATTAGTTGATACACACACACACACACACACAAAACACACACAACACACACCAGTGAATGTGTAGAACTGCTGGAAAAGCAGTGGGAATTATCAATTTGTTAGTCGTAGAATAGTACACTACAGGTAGTCTCATTATATGCACCATATTGGCAAAAGTATTGGGACACCTGCTCGTTCATTGCTTCTCTTAGAGTAACTGTCTCTACTGTTCAGGGCAACTTTCTACTAGACCTTGAAGCATTGATGTGAGGAAGTGCTTGCATTTTGTTACAAGAGCCTTAGTGAGGTCAAGATGTGGGATTTTCTTACCAATACTGTTCATAACTAGTCATGAATATATAAAAATGGAGCTGGGGATTATATTGATACTGCACAATATGGACTGAGGCAATATTCTTTATATTGAGTTTGAAAAATTGAAAATAATGTTAGGCACTAAAAAAATAAACAAATAAATGCAGCATAATACATGGGACAGTTCATTTCTAGTTTGGGATGGCTGAAAAAGTTTTGGTATTCTTCTGTGATGGTTGCAAAAATGTTAGTCTGGAGCCCTGGTTTGTATATTGACTGAATTGCTTGGCTTCATGTTCATTATTATAGTCTTTTCTTTTTTGCACTTCTGTTGCTTTATTAATTCTTACTTGTTTGCTAATAATTTAATGGCGAGGTACCCGGAGACACATCATATCCAACGACACTGATTGACTTTTTCAATCACTTTTTTCGGAAGGTTTGTCGTTTTTGCAAGATTAAACCCTGTGCAGCTTGGAGGAGATAGGACTTCCAGAATTAGTTTAAATTAATGATGTATCTTTCTCTATCTCTGTTAGAAGGAAATTGCTCTTAAGCCTCATGAGCGAAATGAGCCCCAGGCTGGACAGCTGCAGAAGAAACAACCTGGCCAGGTGCCTAATGGGCTGAATCTGGATCCACGCAAGAGCTGCCTTCACAACCAACAGCAGCACTCAGATCAGGAGAATCACCCATGCTTGGTCAGAACACACAAGAAGAAGAAAAAACACCCCAACAAGAGAGACAGAGCGGTGAGTTTGCATTTCTCCTATTCAGGCGGGTTATTTAAAGATCTATCGTTTAAACAGAGTTGAGGGTGAAGCACTGCTGAATTTCAGACCTCATACACCAGAAAACCGCTTCATTAGTTTATGTGCTGTTAATGTCTCAGTGTTTCCTATATTGCTGTGGTTTCGTCAGGTGAGACTGTAAGCACAAAAGAGCCCCTTCTCAGTGCTCATCACAGTCTATATCTGTGTGCTTTAATGATCATATTTTGAGCATAATTTGGGGAAATGATCTAATAGCAATTTTTCCACACAAATTTGCTATTGCAATTAAAATCATGATTTTTTAAAATTCAATTCCAACCCTGTTTTAATGATTCACATGTCTATCAAATATAATTAAACACTTGTTTCTACATAAAAAGATCCTTATGGTTCTCAGATTAAGTTGAATTTTCAGTTTTGTTAAGAATAGGAAAATAAAAACAGAAATCCTCATGTGATTAAGGGCAACATCTAAAACAATCTAACATTAAATGTTTATTTTTCCCAAATATTGTGCCCAGTAAACAATCAAAACAATTTTTTAAACAATGAAACATTAAAATGTCTGACCACTTTGCTCTCACATGCAGCACTGTTTAGTACTGATGTCTTGCAGTGTACCTGTTTTTGTCAGTTTTCCTAAAACCAAAATATTCCCACACGCTATTTTTGTTTGGTAAAAATTTGTCCACTGGACCCTGGGCCTTGCTCATTTGCTTGAAATGTTTATCTTTTCCCACGATAGAAAATAGAAAATAGAAAATTAGAAAATTGCATCTTTTTAAAAGCAGTTTATATAGCAATTTTTATTAAAAACAATTCATTGTCAGCCTTAGATAGTTTGATTAAATTTGTCATATTGGATTGAGGTTCTTTCGTGTTCCACACTAACCTCTGACTAACCACCACACACACACACACACACACACACACACACACACACACACACACACACACACACACACACACACACACACACACACAGCATTGAGCTGAGGAGCAGCTGAACTATGTTCTCTGGAGGGATGGTGCTCCACCCAATACTTATGGGGTGAGTCAGGGAGTTGGGGATAGATGAGGTGGTGTGGTGATCATCCGAAATCCTGTTTTCGCTAATGTTCTTGTCAAATTCAGTCAAACCCTCACAGCAATTCTCTTAAATGTGATAGAAAGCATTCCCTAGACAGTAGAGATGGTAATTCCAGCAAAAGCATGATAAGCTCTTGATTTCAGAAGAAATAATAAATGAGCAGTAGGTTTTTCTATATAGTGTAAGTAATAACGCTGTGCAGATTACTTTAAAATTCTACAGAAAAGCTCTCCACTTTTCAGAATGTACGTGATGTGCACCCTGAGCTAACATCTTTATCCTCATTTTAACATCTCTTTATCCTCATTTTTAAATGACCATTTCGTGATGTCCTCATTACACTAGTCATTACATTCATTTCACTACTACACTAAAATACCTTTCTCCTGGTTTTGAGAGGGAAGTAACATTCACTACTGTTTCACCTTTACTGGTAGGTGATTAACCAGTTTACTTTTAAATTGACACAGTTTACCAAACACATTTTTATTCTTGTGTCTCTTGTTTTTTGCTTTCTGGCTTATTAAAAAGTGCAGCTCTGCCATTATGAAGGAAGAGGTGCAGATTTACCTGCTTATCGTTGGCATGGAAATCAAGATGCCAACAAGCTGGTTGGCACTTTTTTAATGGTGTGAATTTTTACATTAACACATGCCATGTTGAGTGTTAAGAGAATTCCAATTCAGACCAGTTTCCACTGGTCATTGGTCTCCTCATTTACACAGTATGTTGCACCAAAAGCGTCTCATAACTTTATTTGATCCTGTGAACTATTATACTACTATTATCCTGTGGAACCCTGTTTATATATATTTATATAAATTAAGAATGTTTTCTCCGAGTTAAATCTGGATTTACAGTGCATCCTGAAAGTATTCACAGTGCTTCACTTTTTGTGCATTTTATGTTACAGCCTTGTTCCAAAATGCATAAAATTAATGTTTCCCTCAATTTATACACACAAGACCCCATGATGACAAAAAGAGAAAGGTTTGTTTGAAATTTTTTGAAAACACAAAATATGTCACGTATCTGTCTTGTCCCCCCAAACCCCCCCCCCCCCCCTCTTGTCTTGGCTACTCATCTTGGCTACTCGTCTTGTTTACTTGTCTACATGTCTAGTCATCTTGGTTATTGTTTATGTACCATGTTAATAAATATTCAACCCAGCAAGTACTTCCACCTCCACCTACCTCTGTGAGTCCACGATGTACATCAGTATGCACAGCCTTTGCCATGACACTCAAAATTGAGCTCAGGTGCATTCTGTTTTCACTGATCGTCCTTTAAATGTTTGTACAGCTTGATTGGACATCTGTGGTACATTCAGTTGACTGGACATGATTTGGAAAGGCACACACCTGTTTATATAAGGTTCCACAGTAGACAGTGCATGTCAAAGCACACACCAAGCCACGAAGTGTAAGGAATTGTCTGTAGACCTCTGAGACAGGATTGTATTAAGACACAGATCTGTGAAATGTCTGCTGTATTAAATGTCCCAAGAGTTGAACCTTCCAGAAGGACATCCATTTCTGCAGCACTCCACCAATCAGGCCTGTATTATAGAATGGCCAGACAGAAGCCACTCCTCAGTAAAGGGCATGTGATAGCCTGTCCTTGATGATAACCTGAACCTGGACCTCAGACTGGGACAAAGGTTTTTGTCCAGCAGGACAACTAACCTACCCACACTGCCACTATAACAAAGGAGTCTTCAGGAAAACTCTGTGACTGTCCTTGAGTGGCCCAGCCAGAGTCCAGACATGATCCCGATTGAACATTTCTGGAGATCATCTAAAAATGGCTGTGCACTGATGCTCTCCATCCAACCTAATGGAGGTTGAGATGTTCTGCAAACATACTGTGAATACTCTCTGGATACACTGTATGGTGGAAAAAAAATTGTGTAATAACCCACACTTGGATCTCTAAACCATTGCTCAATATTTTTGGTCCATACATGGAAGTATTAAGAGTAGGTTCTTTTAACACGTATACATTAGTATACGATAGTTAGAAACATGCTTTAGTGATAACATACAGTGGAAAAGACTTCTTCAAAAGACACAGTCATGTGGTCATGTGAGTGCCCCACATGGAATCAGTTTGAATGCGAAGGTGGCAGTTTTTCTCTCAACTATCAGAAGAGGTAGTAAAATGCTGTCTTGTATTGGTTTAGGCTGAAACCAAGGATGTACAGTCTTGTGTTTTAGCTGCCTGTGCTCCAAATGTAATGTTTGCCAATTGGGGCTTCTACAACATGTTATTTTCATCATGTATATAATGAAGGGTTTCATACATTTTGCATGGAATCACAAAATTATGAAACAGCTGTAAAATGTAAACAGTTGTAATTTTATATTTATACTATATTTATGTTATATTTCAGTAGAGTTGCAGCTACTGATTATATTAGTACATTAGTATTCTATTACATATTGAACTGATTAATCAAGCAATCATATAAACAATAAAATTACATCACATTCTTCACTTGTCATTATTATATTACCTCCTGTTCGCTTGCACTGTGATAAAATTCCAGTGTGTGATGTGTGTTTGACTGAATGCGGGTATTCTTAGTTACTGTCCTGGTTCATGTCCCGAATGGCTTGCGTGAATAAATTCCTCCTCATTTGCTCTGTGTTTGCCTTCAGGGAGCGAAAGCATTTTCTTACTGTGGAAGAGAGAAGAGTCCATTGGCTGTGTTTCACAGATCAGCTGGTTGAGAGCTTGGCTCTACTTGCCTGTATTTGCGAGTTATTAGATAGCAGTTATGGGTTGATCTCCTTAATCTTGTTCACTTTCAGTAGCAAGTGGATTTACATTAAATCAGGCAGACACAAAAAACAATCTAGGGGTACTTGAGGAGGAATGCATGTGTACTAGCCTATTGTCACTAGCAACACATTGGTGCTAGGCGTGTGTAGGTGTCATATGTTTAATTTGTACAGTGATGCATTTCATTTGGTAGGTAAGATACACAGACCAATTCAAATGGTGTACAGAATAAACCGTCATACCGTCCAGTGCTAGTGCAGGTAAACATGAACTTATTGGCACCATGCCTAATGAGGTGTGGGCTAGAGGGGTAAAAAACACCATGCTTTGAGTTACTCCAATATTCATTTATTTGATTTCAAGAGAAACAATGAATGAGCAGGTGCCCCAGTGCCAGTGCAGAGGGTGTGTAATAATTGCTCATATTATATAAAAAAAAGGCAGAATTTGTAAAACTTGTGATAATTTTTCCATCCACTTTTCACAATGTGTACCTGTTCCACTGACAGCACAACAGTCCTATGGCTTACAATGTTTTTGGGGTTGAATACTTCACCTTTAGTTCTTAAATGTTTACTCCAGAGTTAAATGCATACAGATTCACACCCCTCCCTCACCTCAGACAGTCAAATCATCTCTCCCTCCTCCTTTCCCCAGCTTACACCCCCCTCAGACACAGTACCAGGCCCATCATAAAGACTATTACAACCTGGCCTGGAGATGCACTCTTCAAAGTACAGAATTGCTTTGAACAGACTGACTGGGACTTATTCGAACACCAGGAGCTGGAAACATTCACAGGAACGGTACTGGACTATGTCAAGTTCTGTATCGGAAATGTGAGTGTGGGTTTCCCAAACCGCAAACCCTGGATATCTAAGCCACATCACAAATTACAGAGGCTGTGATGTGACAACAGGACACCTGAGTGTGCTGCTGGCAAAGGAGCTAAACTGCTTCTTTGCCTGCTTTGACACTTCACAACAGTACTCATCTGCTCCTGGCCTGTCCCCACTCCCACCTGGTTCCTGCACCACTCCACTCACGTCTCACTATCAGACGGGTGCTCCTAGTACAAACACCCTCAGCCTTCCCCCTCTCATGTGCATGAGAAAAGGACTTTCTTACCAATCGGTCCCACACTGTAAGACTTGGCCCTCACCTCTCCTTCACTCACATGCTGAGAACTCATCTCAAAGGGAGAGGAGGCAGTCTACAGACAGGAGGCCCTGAAGCTGGCAATCTGGTGTTTAGAGAAGCACAGCACTGACCTAGGCCCCCTTTACATTATTACAGGGTCCACACATTCCGGCTTCTCAGCGTCCTTATTTCGACTGACATCGTCTGGAAAGAGAACACCATTGCAGTCATTAAGAAGGCTCAGCCGTGGCTACACTTCCTGAGAATCCTTAGGAAGAACAACCTGGACTACAACTTGCTACCGGCCTTTCTACCACTCATCCATTGAGAGCCTGTTAATGTACAATATCACAGTATGGTACGGCAGCTGCACTGTGGCAGACAGGGAGAGGCTTCAGAGGCTTCAGTAAAGTCAGCACAGAAAATCTTTGGCTACTCTCTCCCCTCCCTGATGAACATTTACACCTCACGCTGCCTCAGCAGAGGAAAAATACCATCCAGGACAACTCGCACCCTGGGTTTGAACAATTTCAATTGCTGCCCTCTTCAGCACAGATGCATGAGAACAAGGACAGATTCAAGAACAGTTTTTTCCCGCAAGCCATAACCACTCTGAACTCACACCTGCACTGATTTATTGTCTAAACTCTCAAGCCCTGGAGTTTTTTTTTTACCCTTTGCTGTGCAATATTTAATATTATTGACAACACTGTTAAATGCCATTACTGTGCAATATCTGTATACTGTATTTTTGTAATTGCATATGGAGCCTCAAATCTATGCATCATTTTGCACTATTTATTTTATGGCACATTTGCACTGTGAAAGAATCTCGTTGTACCTGTGTATAGTGAAAATACATTCCTTGAGTTATTGTGGCCAACAAATGTGATTATGTCTTCCTTGTTTAAATATATATTGTCATGCTCAGATTTACATTGTCCTGATTTCGTTTGTAGTGTGTGTCATCATTTTAATAAGTGCTGTCAAATTGCTTATTTTTATTTGGGAGATGTTTCCAGCTTTATTCAATGTCTTTTAAAAGTCATTTGTAAAATAAAATGTGGTTGTTGTTTTTTTTTGGAAGAAGTTGGAGTTGCATTTGGAGTGATATGTTTTTCAATAACTTTTGGAAGAATGCATATTCTAAGCAATGAAGAGCACTTTCAACACTTTCAACAACTAGTGAGGGCCATGTGTTATGATAAGGAAAAAAATAGATTGTGAGAAAGATAAGGTCGCACAGAAAATGAAAGGGGAATATGTAGCAGCTGTTTCTCTGCTCATTCAGTGTATGTGCTTTGTCTCTAGTCTCAGTGAGTTTTAATAGAGTTTGCTGCTGGAGACTGGAGAAAATGAAACTCTAGATTTTAACATTGTGAAATATTGCCCCACTTACCTCTCTGACAAGACTATATATCCCTTATTGTCAGAATGTTTTGCATTTTTGCTATTTCTCATTTTAGGATACATTTTAAAACATGTTTTAACCTCAGATAAGAATTATGAATATGAAGCATTCTTGACATCCTGCCTTTGACAGTATTTATTTTCAGCTTGCTTAATGCTTAAATGCTTAATATGACCAGTATTGGGTTGAGTTGTGTGAGTTCTCTGTGCTTCTGAAAGTCAGTGTGTGAATAGCACCATGCTGTGAGGCCCATCTGGCCAGACACACACTCTGGTTTTGCCACAGGGAGCTATGTTCTCTTGTTGCTGTTGAGATGTTTACTCAGTGAGACATTGCTAAAAGGGCCAGAGTGTCAAAGTTGTGCTGACCAGCAGGTCTTTAATTTTAACCCATTATGTGTGTCTGTCTGTGTGTCTGTACAATTTTCCCATTGATCTGGCGAAAGGGTATGTCAGTAATTTCATCAAACACCAATCTCTGTGACATTCACTGTAATTTCTCTATTTCTCTATTTCCTCAAACTCTTTCATTTTGTTTATGCACTTTCCATGCAGTCTTTCTCTTCTCTATTTAACAGGACCACTTAACTGTCTTGTTTTGATGGCTTCAGATCCAGAGACTGCACCTCCTTTTTGCACGTTTGCATGCACAAACACATTTATATGTGCTCCTGACCGAGTTATTGTCAAGTTGGCTGCTGTCTGCGTACCTTGCAATTGTCTTGTCTATTGCAGTGAGGGGTGTTCAGTATGTTGTTGTTATCCTCCATAATTTCTGTCTAGCTCAGTGTCTTCAATTTTAATCAAATAAATAGTAGGACAAGGACACTTATCGTGTTAGTGTCTTTCCTAGAAGCTGGTTGCTGAACAATACTGATCACCGGCCCAGTTTACCAGTGATAATATCATGCTAACTGTCTGTGCTGGCGGGCGGGCAGGCGGGCGGGTAGGCAGGCAGGTCTTTATTGATCCCTTTGGAGCATTGCCTCAGGGAACTGAAGATTCCAGCAGCAGCCGCAGCATTACAGTAGAAACAGAGAAGAAAGTAATAAGACTGAAAAAGTAGAGAATATATAATATGGAGAGTATATGAAAAGTCTAGGTGGAAGGGTGTTGCACATTATTATTGCACTTTAACTTTAACTTTTTTACTATACTGTTAACTTTGAACTATTCTATACTGTTTAACTATTAGTGTACATTGTCCAGTTGTGTTGTGGTGGTCAGGTTACAGGTTACTCCTGGTTACTGCACCTTCCTTTCCTTTGTCCTCCTGTTACCTCTCCTCCCCCTCAGGAGTTGTACAGTCTGATGGTGTGAGGGACATAAGAATTTTTAAGTCTCCTCTGCTGACTGATGACGGTGACTGGAATCGTCCATAAAACATCCACAGGAATTTTTTGCAGATATTAAAGGACTGCAACCTCCTCAGAAAGAACAGCCTGCTCTGTCCTTTTCTGTACTGGTGGTCAGTGTTACCCGTCCAGTCCAGTTTGTCTCCACCTCGACTTGATCAGAACTGGTTGTGACTGAACTGCCTGTTCAGACCTTAACATTTTTTTTTTTATTAACATTTAAAAACATTAACTTGAGGACAAATTTCAAAGATTTCTAAATACTGTACTGTCTCCTTTAACTTTGTCCTAACAATCAGTCATTGTGTGCTCCTCTAAGCAGATGCCTCGCTTAGCAAGGTGTTGCACGTAGCATGTTGTGTTCAGGTTGCGCTTTTATCCTAGACTGTTGCTGCAGTTCAAATAAGAAATGGAAGTTAATAGGAATGGTGGAGGTCAAGTTCAGATTTGGTAGAACAAGAAAAGTTTATGAAAGACTTCCCAGTAGGATTGCTGGAGAATATTGCTCTACTGTGCAGCGACATCCTTCACGGCAGATTCATCAACAGAAAAAACTTTTCTGCATTTTCACCACAAGATTCTGCTTTTAAAACATATGTTTTTAAGAATAATGGGTGCAGAATTTAATTTATTATAAATTACTTTATTATAAACATAAACGTCTTATGATTCATCCATTCAGAGAAGAAACTTGTAAGTGGAGCCTCCAGTCATTTACATTTACAATCTAGAGATTCCTCACGATTCCTCACGAGATTCCTCACGATTTATTCCTCCTACAGTCATCAGGTATTGTCCTCCCAGAAACATCATTCCAACAGTCACACATGATGGTGGTAGTGTTATGGTCTGGGGCTGCTTTGCTGCTTCAGGACCTGGATCACTAGAGAACCATTAATTCTGTTCTCTACCAGAAAATCCTGAGGAAGATCAGCCATTAGTTTGTGACCTTAGGCTCAAGCATACTTGGGTTCTGTAACAGGACAATGAGTAAATAAAAAATATTTGAAGGCATTGCAATATATAATTTTAATCTGTGGATTACACTATTGTACTATTATTTACATTTTATTGCATTATTGTTGCATTGTTGATTACACTGTTCCATTTATTGCACTATTGATTGCATTATATACAGATATTTTATGTTAGTGTTGAATATTATAAAGTATTAAAAGTGTTCAATAGTCTAATGGCGGTTGGTAAAAAGCTGTCACGGAACCTTATGGTTCTACATGTCAGGCTGCATTATATTGTATCTGAGGGCAGGAGAGAGATCAGTCCATGAGAGGAGTGGGTGGGGTCCATTTACATTTACATTTTGCCAGATGCCCTGCAGATGGGGTGGCAGCATGGCCCCAATAATCCCCTGTGCAATCTTCCTGACTCTTCCGATGCCTTTCTGTCAGAGGCGCTGCTGCTCTCATATCAAAAAGAGATGCTGCTGGTTAGCACATTCACAATAGATTGGATTCAATTTATTGGATTCAATTTATTGTCACACGCACAGTTATACAAGTACAACAGGCAGCGAAAAGCTACGACTGTAAAGCAGCCACGCCATCTTAGCACATCTGTAAAATGTGTTGGGAACTAATGGATTGAAATGAGCTGAGCTGAAATAATCTCTCGAGCACCAACAAGCCATTAGTGCACAAAAACACACCAATGTGGCTGAATTAAAACAATTCTGCAAATAAGAGTGGACCAAAATTCCTCCACAGAGATGTGAAAAACTTGCCAGATATTGCAAATGCTTGATTGCAGTGGTTGTGTAGCTAGGGTCCCTAAGCTTATTGAACAGGTGTGTAATATTGCTGTACAGACGTTTCCTGTAAATCTTCACCAGGTTTGCACACTGTAGCTGATATTTTGGCCCATTCCTCCATGCAGATCTCATCTGGAGCAGTGATGTTTTTGGGCTGTCGCTAGGCAACATGGACTTTCAAATCCCTACACACATTTTCTAAGCGGTTGAGGTCTGGAGACTGGCTAGGCCACTTCAGGACCTTGAAATGCTTTATGGAGCCACTCCCTTTTTGCCCAAGTGGTGTGTTTGGGATCAAGATCCAGCCACATTCCATCTTCAATGCTTTCACTGATGGAAAGAGGTTTTGCTAAAATCTCATGATACATGGCTTCATTCTTGCCTTAGCCTGGATCAGTTGTCCTGTCCCCTTTGCTGAAAAACAGCCCAAAAGCATAATGTTATCACCCCCATCCTTCACAGTAGGTATGGTGTTCAGCTCAGCATTCTTCTTCCTCCAAACACAGCGAGTTGAGTTTTTACCAAAAAGTTCTATTTTGGCAGGGGGACACGCCTGGCACTGCAGGATTTGAGTTCCTCTCGGCATAGTGTGTTTCTGATGGTTGCCGTGTCACTTTGGTTCCAGCTCTCTGCAGGTCAATCATCAGGTCCCTCTGTGTAGTTCTAGGATTTTTGCTCACCGTTCTCTTGATTATTTGGATCAAGAGATCTTGCGTGGGGCTGCAGATCGAGGGAGACTTGTATGTCTTCCATTTTCTTTCAGTTGCTAGATTAGATGAACTCTTTCCAGCCTGGTGCAGGTCTACAATTCTCTTCCTGGTGTCCTTCAACAGCTCTTTGGTCTTGGCCATGGTTGGAGTTTGGAGTCTGACAGTTTGAGGCTCTGGACAGGTGTCTTTTATAAAGGTAATGAGGTCAAATAGGTGCCATTAATACAGGTAATGAGTGGAGGACAGAAGACCTTCTTAAAGAAGTTACAGGTCTTTGAGTGCAAGAAATCTTGCTTGTTTGTGGGTGACCAAAAACTTGTTTTCCACAGTATTTTACAAATAAATTCTTTATAAATCCTACAGTGTGAGTTCCTGTTTTCTTTTTCTCATTTCATCTCTCATAGTTGGTATATCTATGATGAAAATTATAGACCTCGCTCATCTTTATAAGTAGGACTTGCTCAATCAATGGCTGAATAAATACTTTTTTTGCCCCACTGTACTTCATACTGCAGTCGTGAACTATGACAAAGTTGTCTGTTCATTAGCAAACCTTTACTTCACTGTGTAAGTTTCTCCTCATTAGTAAATTTCTGTTTGTTCCTTTATCTTGTGAAAGTGCATTATCTGTCCATTTGTAAAACTTTACTGTGTAAAACCATGAGCAGAAAAACACCTTTTCATTTTCCTTTCTGCACACCTTGACTTGGCAATGATCACACCTCCCATGATCCGTGGTTGCTGTTTCACTGGGGACTGCTGCTTGGACATTGTGATAGACACAGGTAGATACCCGGTAAGTTCCTGGGCAGGAGCTGTAAGGAGTGGCCTGCTACACAGTTTGGCATCAGCTTCTCTAAGAAAGACATGCATTTTTCCTTTTTTTTCCTTTTGAAGAATGAAGCTGTTGTTTTTGACTATGTGCATGTTTGGTGTGATTAATCAACTCCACCCATGTGATGTATGTGTAAAATTGTGTAATTAGTGACAGACATGGGATTGATACCTTTGTCCAAGAGCCATCTTCTTGATTCACCCTTCTTTGCACAGTTTCTCCAGAATGTGTGAACTGTTCAGCACACTGATACTTCCCTTGTGTCCATCTGTTTTACATAAATGATCCATGTTATGGAGCCTCTCCCTGATCCTTTTGTGAGAACATTCATATCTGTGCAGTTCTCCCTATAAGTCCCACCGGCAAAAACTCTGGAGAGCTCTAGAGAGCTTGGGGCTAGAATAAAAATTGTCCATATAATTGTGGTACCCTTTGCCAAGGTAACCTGGCTGCAAAAGGGACATGATATAACATCATTGGACAGGCCATGTCCAGAGGGGATGCCTTTTGCCTGTGGAAAAGTCTACTGTGTGTACATTCTTGAGTCAGCCAAGACAAACGGCTTGAACCCCCACTTTGTGGCTTTTGCCTTCATATACTAGGTCACCCAGTTTAGCCTTGGAGGCAACCATTATTTCATACACAGCCAACTGTCTACGGGGATATTAAAAATGACTTGCATGCATTCCTGAGGGTGTTCATCAGGGTTTTTATTTATCAGGAAGAGAGGTCATACTGGGCTCTTTCTCCAGTCATTATGGACATCTTCATCAGGTTTGTTAAAGTGAAGATTCCCAGATATTGCTCTGTATCTGGCAGAGGCAAAGACAAGAGGTGATCCTTCCTCAAGTAATCTCTAAACAGATTTTACCAGTTATTAAAAATAGACTTAGGAGTTACAAATGTTCACTGTCCTCATTTGAACTTCTTTCATTTTGAGACATCAAGGAGCTGTGGCTTCGGTGTTTAAGCTGGCTGAATCTTGGAGACATGGGGAGCAGGATCGATGTCATTATCTTCTTCTGAAGCATTTCTGTTGGTCCATCTGACATGCAATTCAAAGTAAAAATAAAAAACTAAAAACTTTTGCATGACAGTAACGATACATGTCAAATAAAGACATGGTGTTTTATTTTTTCCTTTAACCAGCTATAAGACATTGGGGAAGTAGTGGTTTAATTTATGAAGAGTTGGAAACCTGGGTCTGAGTTCTGAAATGTGCTTGAGGAGATGTAATATTGATCTAGTACAGAGGAATAGTGAATTAACCTTTTTCATAAACAGATTAAATGTTTTTTAACATTGATGTGTTTATTGAACATAAATGAGTAAATAAACAGACACTATATTATCAAATGTATTGGGATGTCTGCTCATTCAGTTACTACAATGTACAAAGATACATATATTAAATACAGTTACATGCTTTTTATTTTATTTCATTTATTAAGTTTAGATATCTGTTCTCATGAATGCATCTCATGCAGTCTCATTATTTGATTCAGCTTCGGACTAAAGAGAAAGTTTCCAAACAGGTTTTAGCACTTTCTGATCAGTTTTAAACCAAATAATTATTGAAAAACTTACCTAACTTACTTACAGCGATACCTTAGCACTCCCTGGTGGCAACTATCGAGACAGCTCTAGCATTTTCTCTGTGTACAATTAACAGAAAAAAAAAACAGAATCAATCAATCAATCAAACAATCTATCTGTCTATCTATCTATCTGTCTGTCCGTCCGTCCATCTGTCCGTCCATCTATGTATCTACACAATCTACTATCTACTTTCCTACTCATCTTTGCAGAAGGCCAAGTTGTGACAACTGCTTGTTGTAAAAAGCGTTATATAAATAAACTTTGATTGATTGAATATATGTGAGATAATCTTGGATGATATTTGATCTGCTTTTCAGTTTCAGCCTTTTAACAAATGGTTTTCTGGCATTCTGTGAAATCCTTACCTTTATTGATATAATTTTACAGATTGCTATGCTTTGGAAGGTGGTTGCTGTGGCATTCCAGGTGGTTGCTATAATGTTGCTAAATTGACACTAGATGGGTGCTATGGCAAAGTGATTGCTATGGTATTTCAGGCCATGATATTGCTTAGTGGTTGTCATTGTGTTGCTACACTGTTATGTTGGAATCCAATGCGGTTGGTTTGGTGTTTGTACAATTTTAAGAGTGTCAAAACAATCAGAAAACATCTGTTGCTATGCAAAAAAAGTGTCCGATCAAAGTTCACACTTTTTAAGTTATAATCACACTTGTGTTTTGTCTGGGGTAAAAGGCTGAGGGTGAGGTTTTGGGGACTTGTGGGTTGCATCGTGTCACGTATCTGTCCTGTCCGTCTGGTCTCATCTTTGTGGCGTTTATCTTCCCTCCTGCTTCTGAGCAGGTCATGTCATGTCTCCGCCCATTCCCAGCTGTGTCTCATGTACCGTCAAGTCCAGGTGTTTATCATGTGTCATTATTCAAGTCCTGTTTGAGTCTGTCCTTGTGGGTCTTCTAGTTTACGTGACTACTCTTCTTGTTTGCCTTGTTTACATGTATCCTACTTGTCTTATGGTATTATGGTTATTGTATTTATGTACCGTGCACAATAAATCGTCAACCCAGCGTGTACTTCCACCTCCACCTACCTCTGTGTCAGCAAACGTTACACGTTGGTCCTTGCTCCAAAGGTAACTGGTCTATCTTTATATGACAGTAGTCATTCATCAAGTATCAAATAAACATCTGCTGTGAAAATATTTCTAAATAAATCATAAAAAGCTTGAAATTGATGCTTGAAGTTTCTCACTTTTTACAGTTGAAATGATTTCTGTTATTACAGTACTGGTTTTGGTTCAAATGTGAGTGGTACGTAACCCCAGTAGGTTAGGATACTAACAGAGTGGCCCTAAAAGAGCTTTAGGAATTCTAAACAGATGAACACCAAGTGCTGAGGTGAGTCCGAAGCATACCACCTCATCTGTTCAACATAGTGATGGTTAGGTTAAGGCCTGGATCTGTATGGCTACAAAAGGTCTGGAATCACTTATCTACATTGACAGTGTAACTGCAGAGGGCATCTGTTCATTTTTATTGTTTTATTGAGTATCGTTTGGTTGTTATTTGTGGGTGAATGATCTAACTAGTATGAAGTAAACAGGCAAGGCATATTATAACTCTTGCAACATGATGCTGCTTTCCTCCACATCCTTCCCTATGGCATGTCTCTCCTTATTTCTCTCCTTGTCAATTCCACTTCCCCTCAGTCTTTACCTTCTGATACATTTACCCTGTCAGTTCTGCACATGTAGTTCACAGGGTTTGGGTTTGGGTAAAAGCTCTTACTTTGAATTGGGATAATGTCTGTGTTCACTGTGAATATCCCCAATGTGGGTCCAATAACTGATTACTTTATCTTTTCTTATCTTATCATCTTATCTTATCATAATTTGCAATTGGACATGTGAGCTGAGCTGAGCTGACATACGCATATTGTTATGTGTTGTTTGAAAAGATCACTACATATGAAAATTTGTATGTATTGCATTATTTACATGCAATATTAAATGAAAAATGTCTGTACAAAGACTTTTCTTGAATAAA